>CAODLS010427136.1:0-12708 GCA_948243855.1 Flueggea neowawraea | reverse complement strand
TCTCAATCTCTTCTACACTCTCACTCTCTCAAAAATTCATTTTGCTATAAATTGCTCTTATTAATTATTTATACATTTTATTATTACAATTACGTTTTCTATATTTCTTAAAGTTATTTTTTGCAATTACATTTTTCAAATTCCTTCTACTTTTTAACTATAGTTTAATTTAGTTATTTTATTATTTCATTACATTTAATTAATATTTTCATTTTATTTTTAAATAATGAAAAAATTTGGTGGAAATAGAAATTTTGAAAGTTTTGAAGTTGAAAATATTGTAACTCAAGAGAGTCAAACTCAACCAATTATCACCCAAGGAGATAAGGGGGAGCGGGAGAAAGAGTTTTTAGTTTCGTTTTTTTTAAAATTCATTTTAAGAAAATTTCTAATTTAATTTACCATTTTAAGTTTCTAGTTTTTTTTCTTTTTTTTACTTGTATTTTAATTTAACATGTATTTTTAATTGTTGTATAGTTATATTATATAATTAAATTCGGTATTGTAACAACAGTATTCCTCCGTCACAAGTGAGAGCTTCTAATAAAATTTAATGAGTTTTTTTTTTCTAATTTTGTTTAAAATTACGTGATGTAATTACTAGTAGAATAGTTAATTTGTTTAAAAATTATTAACAAAAATCTTTAGAATACAATGTATTATTGATAATATAGTTAATTATTAAATTAAACAAAATTTACAAACCGGAAAAAAAAAACTGATGGGATAAAATAACGGATTAAAAACAAAATTTTGAAAAAAAAAAAAGAAACCGAAGCAGTGATTGTACCAGTCAAAATCGGTCAAAATCGATTAAAACCGGAACCGAAACCGAACCGAATTTAAATCGAACCAAACCGTAGAAACTACGGGTTGGTTCTGGTTCTTACATTTCACAAACCGGAACCGGCAGTTCCGGAACCAGAAACAACTCTAGTTACAGTACAAAAATAAATTACAAAAAAATAACAAATATTTTACTTTCAAATAACTATATAAAGATAAAAATGCCACCATTGTTATAGAAAACCCAACGACCATTTAATTTACGAATAATTACAATAGCAACCCTGAGGTTTACTATAATTTCTCATTGTGTCCCTAAGTTTTAAAAAGATCCCTATTGCATCCATGTTTTTAAACACTGTCAGTTAGAGCTCAGCCAGAACTAACAAAACGACGTTCACGTAAGGCACTCATTTGTTCTCTTCTCCTATACATAGCTATAATTACCCCAAATATTATTAATTTTTGTTAGTTCTAGCTGACTGCATTTAAGAGCAGAGATGTAATATGAGCATTTTTCAAAGCTTAGGGATGCAATAAGAGATTATGGTAAACCTCAGAGATGCTAATATAATTGCCCATTTAATTTAATCTACAATTTTCTGAGACCCAAAGAGTTGACCCCAAACATCTTAATTAAAGAATTGATCTACCTAATTAAACAAAGGGTCGAAACCTCCTCATCTCCAATGATCCACATAATCAACCACCAGTAAGACAACAACCTAATCAACATAGCTGCAACCTACCTACAATACCAGATGACCACCATCATCATAATAACAATAATTGTCACTAGAACAAAGACGGAGAGAGAGATTGAAAAGATGAGTTTGAGATATTGAGAAGATGAGACTGAGATTCAGTCGTCTTTGTTTGAGATGATGTGAATCAAATCAGTGAGAAGATGAGGCAATTGAGAGGGGCGAGGATGACGAGGCAAAGAGTGAGCTCATTTTTTTTTATTTTTTTCACTCAAGAATGGCAATTTTAAGGACATCTCTACTCTTTAACTTCTTTAAGATGTTAATACATCTGTCACATTAGCAATCTATTAACCTTTCATTTATTGTATTATCTCTCTCTAATAGTTATCCTCTCATTATACTTTATTATGTGACACATTATCACTTCACTTATTATTTTATTTATTTACAATATACAAATAATAATAAATATATTTATTTAACTTAAATATTTTGTGAGTTAATATTTAATTTAAAAATAATATTTGAAATATATCTATCATAAAAATTATTTAATTAAATTTTTAAAAATAAAATAAATGGTAGATCAGATAGATATTTAAATTAAAACAATGTCTAGTGTAATAAATAAGAAAAAAAAGAAAGAAAATAGAAGAGGTAACGGTAAAATAAGAAAAGAAAGAAAAAGAAAAAAAGAAAAGAAAAAAGCTCATAAAAGACAAATTTCATAACAAAAAAATACATATTTTAAATACGTAGGGTCTACTTTTTCAGTTGACGTCACATGCTTGATGCGCTTCACGAGAGTGAAGTGCATCAAAAGATGATGCTCTCTCTAATGTGAGAGCATCATCCATGTGACATTAAGCATAAGGAATTAAGCCCATATTATATATGCCCTAAGTCTAAGAGGAGGCTAGGGCCGTTGAGGTTAGGGTAGACCGTATATCAAATAGAGTTTGGTTGGTTGGTTTTAAGGTTTGGGTCGGTTTTAGTTAGTGAGTTGGTCTCAAAGATTGGGTGGGTTTTAGTTTAATAAGTTATAGATTTAAGGTTTAGGTGGATTTTTAATTAGTTTTAGAAGTCGTTTGGTTAAATTTTAATACTATTTGTTCAGGTTTTGATTGATTTTTAGTTTATTGACGTCAATTTGGTTCGATCTCTACTTAGTCTAAGTGTGGGTGGGTGTCTGTTGAGTTAGATTGAGGTTAGAGAGAAAGAAAGTAAATTGATTTTCAATGGATGGGTAAATTGATATTTTTTCTTTTAAAACTAACAGGGTTAAGAGATAGGAAGTGGAGTATTTAATTTTTAAACACTAGGGACCGGTTGAGAGAATAACCAAAACCTCAGGACCGCCAAGGATTCACCCTTTTTTTGGCTTTCCATATCCTTTTCTTTGTGTATTTAAGTATTTGTCTCTATTTTTTCAAAGAGGCTATATATTTTTTCTTATTAAAAATCATATTTTTAAGTCTTCATTATTAGAAGCGACTTTAATACTGATAAATTACAAGCATACATTTGTTATATGTAACTCTACTTATATTAAATTCTTATTGAATATTATGTGTCTTATTTTAAAATTTATATTTTCTTATTTTTTAATGTCTTAAATTATATTCATTAATATTAAAGTGTGGTCTCATTTTACTTAACATTTTTTGGAAAAGATTTGAGTTTTGATACAAGAGTATTTAAAAAAAATAAAATTAGCATTTTTAACTAAATTAAATTATACATTTTTAAACATAAATGAATCTAATTACCTATAATATTTTAATATTATTTGGCTACATTTTTAAAACTTTTCTTGGGCTAGTTATAAGAATGATGTACTTTGATAAAAAATAATACAAGTTTGTCTTTAAAAAAAGATTAAGCTATTGTCCAATTTATTTGGGATAGATTGTAATAAAATGAAGGTTCAACTTACACCTATTGTAAGTTCTTTTTAACTTGCTCTTAAACCGTTTTATTTTTTTTAAATGTAGTGGTGAGGATTAGATTTAAAAAAAAAATAATACATCTTGTAATAATACTGTTAGTAAAAAAGTTAAGAAATTGACACATATCTTTTAAAAAAACATTACTTCTCATTTGAATTAATTGTACAGATGTACATATAAAGAAATTAAAGGTGTTTCTTTTCTACCTTCTATCTTAGCGTTTGTTTGGTTTTCTTAATAACACGAAGGAAAGGGGAGAAAAGAAAATAATTGTCATTTCTCACCAATTTGGAAAGAAATAAAAGTGTGTTTTGATTTCTTTCCATTTTCTTCTTTTTTAATTCTTTTTCTCTTTTTTTCATCCATTTTCATTGAAACAAACAATGGTAAAAAAATCTCTTTTTTTTTTCTTTTCCCTCCATTTTTATTGAAACAAATAGGAGCTTAATTTCCTTTGAGTTGCTCGAGCGCTGTGAATTAATTGTACCACCCTCTTTTTTGAACCTTTTGTTTTAGTTTTTTTAAACAGCACATATTCTTCTTTCCAAAATAAGATCTGATTGTTGCTCCACTATTGTCTGCACCATTTCGCTAGTACCTCCATTGTCACCTACAACCAAAGCTAGCTTATGCCGCATCTGGTTTCTACCACCTCTGTATCTTCGCTTTCGCCACCTGCTTGCGTGGGTTGTGTTTTGTTGGTGTTGGATGCTGGATGATATTTCTTATTTGTTATTTTGTTTTAGGTTAGTTGTTTAATATTATTTTGGTTGTTTTGTCTTTACCAGTTGCAAATTTGAGCATGGCTTCCATTTTTTGGAGGAGTTTATTTGGTGAATGATCGATCTAATTGGTTTTGCATTGCTGAGTTTTAGAATTTAAAGAAAGAGCAGAGTGATTGTTGGATTCCCAACTCCATCCATACAGACTACAGTTTCTATAAAGCAGACCTTAAACAGACCTTGTGGAATTTGGATCCTGTCCGCAATTTTGGGCCTGGCGATGAGTTGCATAGAAATGAACACACAAAAAAAGAAAGCTACGTCGTTCTTCCTCTTGCAAATTCTTTGTCATGGTATGGTTGATAGAAGGTAAAGAATTTCCAATAATATTTACTGATATTTAGTACCATTTTTGAGTATTTTATAATCATTTAGAAGAATAATATTTACTTAAACATTATCCTTAGAGGTTTGCGGTAAAATGTGGTACAATTAAAGACGTTAATTATGCATCCATTATGTCTGTCTTCATCTAATTAAAAAGAAGTTGAAATCTAATCCAAAAAATTATTTTCACCAATTTCCTCTCTTCCTCCCAATTTCCATTAATTAATCTCCTATTCTTACAAAAGCTTAACTATTTGGATTTAGTCAAATGACATGAAAGTTCTATATATGTTTTTTTATGTATGTCATGTTTACATATTAAATCAAGCATAAACGTGTAGCATTTTTACCCTCAGTGTACCTAATCGTCGGTGAAATTATACACTTTTTGCTTTTTGTTTAGGATGAATGAGAATGCCTGAAATGTAGAAGAAAAGTAATAAAAAAAGGCATGAAAAAAGAGTTTTAAAAAATAGAATAATGGGAAAAAACCGAAGAAAAATCAACTCAAAGTACACCACGTTCGTCGCCTTGCACAATGTTACACCTTGGGCCACGGCCATGGCACAGTACCACACCTTACACCACGGCCATGGCCACTTCCCACACTCAACACCACGATTCCAAAAGCTGCCCACAGTCATGGCATTTTCATGCCACAGCCATGGCCAATGAAGCATCCAAACCATGACCAAATAGCATCCAAATCATGGCCAAGGTATGACCACACCACAGGTTGCACCACGGTTCTAGAGAGGCATCATGGTCGTGGCCTCTCAATGCCACAGTCGTGGCCCTCCCAGAGTGAAGAGAAAAAGTGTGGCGAAAAGAAGGGCAAAGTGGGGAATCAAATGCACATCAAGGGGCAATTTTGGACAAATTAATTCTATGGTTTTTGTGGTCATGTGAGGGTTATAAATGCACCTCTTAACCACACTATTGAACATCTTTTGGATCATTGTCTTAATGTCTTTCATTTTCTTTAAGAACACTTTAAGCTAAAGTTTAAGAGAAAAGAATAAAGAGCTTAAAGGTTTGGGAATTTCTCTTGAAGACAATTTAGAGAGTCTTCTTCTACATCCATCATTCTCCTGTCTCTTCATATTTGTATTTAATAATAATGTTTTATGTTTATGTTTATTGTTTTATTTCATTTTCTTTCATTATGGTAGCTTAAATCTTTTGTTAGAACTTAGAGATATAGATTCTTGATGACTATTTGCTATAGTTATGTATAGATAGTATTTTAAATGTCATATCTTGTATATGCCTTGGATTTGATTAATGACTTGTTTTGAATGACTATTGGTATACTTGATCACCATAATGATAGTATTGATAAATCTAGGTGAAGGATCGAATGATGAAGTTTAGTTGAGGTCTATGAGCATTAAACTTACCGAACTTAGGATAGATATATTTTTCATAGGTAAGGTGTTCGATGAAATTCCTAAAAAACTTAAGAAGTCTAATTTAGTTGGGTTTAACCAAAAATGTTGACTTAATAAATGTAGACATAACTTAAATAAACCCGAGAGAGGCCAGTGAGTAAAGTGGAGAGAGCACTTGAAATCGTTTGTTCATCAATATAGAATCTAGGAGTCTTGTTCGAGTCTCGAAAGTCCTAGTGCTTTATCATTTTATTGTTTGCTTTCATTAATTTTGCATTGCTTTTATCAAGAAATGCAAAAAAATACAAATCAAGGAATGCTTTATTTTTTCTTTAAGAATTGATCACTATTAGTACTCGTTTTTGTAGATTCGATACTTAAGAGTACTCTGAAGGTTAGAACTTCCTCAAAAACCGTATACTTGCGAGGACTCGACCAGTTTTTTAACTGGTTATCACCATAAATCGAATATATATTCTTTTTAAGTATTGAAGATGAGTTGTAAAGTTGATATGTTAATGTTCAACACAAATACAATGAAAAAGGATATTGCATGGTTTCTTTTGCATGATCTAACCACATACTGATTCGGCAACATTCTCATGACTTGTAAAATTTGTGAATGGCTGTGAAAATAACTTCATTCATGTTAATTCCAGAAAGATGGATGAGGACATACTAAAATAAAATTAGCATAATTCTTAAAATGATTTTTTATCTATTATACATATCAATTATTTAATTTCAAATATATATGACCGACCACTTTGAAACATTTCTTTTAGCACGATAGCATTCAGAAACTCATCTGAAATTTTAGAAATTAAAAAGAAAAGAAACAAAGAAAGTGATCGCCATTTGAATAAAGGTAATCAACTGAGATAAATATTGTTTCCTGTTTAAACCGACCGATTCAAAATTGTTTCTGATGAAAAATTATCTAAAATATTTTGTTCGTTGTGCTCGAGACAATTCTAATATCATATTCCATTGGTAAATACTGCAGATGATTAGAGAGACGTGATCTAACACTTCTTTTAGTAGAAAAAAATAAAAGGAAAGAGCTTACCAGTTAAATAAACGATAAAACGCAAATTATTCAATTCCAACAATTTTTTTGTAAGGAGTCTCGAAGGTTTTGCACTTATAATTTGGTTTTGCAGCATACAATATGTCCATAAATTATAATATCATCTGATAATGTTAACCGATCTGAAGGTTTTAGAACCAAGAAAGGACAAAAAAAACTGTGAAATATACATATGCCAAAACTAAGTTCTGATATAACATAGTTCACATTTCTATCTTCAACAACTAAGCAAAACTCATGACCTATCTAACTTGTACTTAAAATCTAACTATTAACTAATTAACAACAACAGAAACAAAAAAAAATGACGTCTTCATCTTTCTTGGAAAATTCTTGAAGGACTTTCTGATGATGATTCCATATGACTTCAACCCTTCAATCTAGGTTTGAAACTGGCACAAAAACTTTTCTGGGTCAAATTGATATATTACCAAAAAAGGCATGCTTTTGAAGCTGTTGATATGCAGTAATGAAGATTACTTGTTCTGGGTGGGATTGGGCCTGCTTGGAGGTATGGTTCTGAGGCTAGCTCTCACTGTCTTGGCTCTCTTTCTTCACTGTTTCTGAATGTACTGCTACAAATTGAGAATTTGCAGTGGTAGGAGGAGTCTTTGAAGGTGAAACATTTGTTGTTGGTGGTTGCAGAAGAACTCTTGCATGGGATGATTTAAACTGAAGAGAAGCAAGCAGAGCAATTGCATAGATATTTGCTGCTAATGATCTAACACAGGATCTTTTCATGTTCAGTGTTTCTACTGAGATATTTCTTGTTGCTGCTAACTTGGAGAATTGTATTGGCAAACTTTTATAGTGACTTGGTATCAAGAGATTGTGTTTTCCTAAGGGCTTGTTTGGTTTAGTGCTTTTAAATGCTTGTTTTGTTTGTTTTTGCAGCTCATTTAACTGTTTGGTGTAGTGTTTTTTAATCTTTGTGATAAAGATATTTTTGACACACGTCTTGCACTTAAATTTCTCTCCTCAAACAATTTCAAAAGCATACTCTCTTATACATGGTTTTTTCAAAAAAGTAAACAACCATTTCAAGGAAAAAATGAATAATTTGAATTTTTTTAGAGCTGACTCAAAATCAACATATTAACACACCGAGTTAATTCTAATACATTCTTAGATTTTCATTTAAAAACACGTAAAAAGATAACTAAATCCAAACTAATAAAAAGGATAAGAAATTATCTTTCTATAAACAATTTCGAGTATAGTGCATATTTATTGGATTTTTTTTATAAAAAGAGTCGAATTTAAATGAAGATGATACAAAATTAACTAAGCGGAAGCAAACACATAGACACATATTTACTTCATTAAATTACTGGGCAGAAAGTAAAATATAGGGATCGATGTTCGTGTGATTGAATCTTTGACTATTCATTCCAATTTCCAAAGCTAAAAATTAAAGAAAGAAAACCAGAAATTTGGTTTATAATCTCAGAAACAATCAGTTTAAAAATGAAACATGTGATCAACCACGTGATTTTAGCAATTTGATTGGTTGACTAACTTGGGATTCTATGGTGTAAGTATTAATAACACATTGATACTATGTTTTTTACATAAACAAATGCATCTGTGAAAATTAAATTAATGTTTGCAGAAATCTGCAGAATTGTTCAAACCAACAAAAGGGTTGGTTTCAGAAGTGGGTGATAATTAATGGTACTAGAATAATCTGGTGACTGATCATCTTTGTTGTTGTTATTGACGGAAAAGTTGTAATTGAAGTTTATTTTCAGTCTTTCTTTGTTTTAAAATGGTGTGTGCACATGGAAGCCAAAGAATAAAGTTAAGTCTCATATACGTTTTCTGGAAAGTGAACAGTTTGACAATTACGATAAAGTTGAGCTTTTTTAACATGGAGCTGAAAGAAAAAAGAACCTACTTTAACTGTCTTTTTTGATATGCAAACGTTCATCAAGACTAAGACTAGGTTGAGTTCGAATTTTAGTAAGAATAAATAAAATAGTTTTCACAAAAAGTAATTTGCAGTTGCTAATAATTTACAGTTGTTACTTCGTAGAATTTTTAGATAATGCATAGAAAATCGTTATCTATGAAAACTAATTATCCTTATTTTTATTTTAATTATTTAATTATAATAGATGATCAAAATATGAATAGAAGTAATTGTTTTTCTTCTAGGTTGTAATGATTCTCTAGGTATCATTTCGTGGAACTCTTTTTAATTTTTTTTATTGAATTCCCAGTATTCAAACACATTTTAATAATTGGAATTGCGGACAACAAAATTCTTTCGGCCGAGTTTTATAGTTTTTCCATCTTCAGTCTCTCTACTTAATAGGACCTTCTCAAGTGCAAGAATTCTTTTTTCCATTATTTATTTTCAGGGACAAAAAAACGGAGAGCTATATCGATATAAAAACAGCTCAGTTAAATGTGACTTGCTTCGTTCTGGTTAATGCGAAATTACAAAGCGCTTTGGCTTTGATACATTTTTGGAGTATTTTATAATGATATTTTTGCAATTTGACTCAAAAAAAATCAAGAAAACATCATTTGATACCAGTCATACTTAAACTTGACAGTACTAGAGTCATCGTGCTGGAAGTTACTCAATTGTTATTGTTAGAGCTACGCACGTCGATAAGGACATGGTGGCAATACGTATAAGCTCTCCTGTAATGGATTCCAACTTCCATGTATACTTTATGTAGGTGAAATTATTAAAAAGAAAAGCCAACTCAGAAGCGCGAATAGCTTGTAAGAACCCAATGATCAGATAAGAAGATGCCGCGAGACGATCTGTCTCTGATCATCTTTACTCGAATTGGCAGTAAAACTCATCAGTAGCAAGGAATGATATTATGAATTATAATTTGTACAATGTCGATTACTCGAAATTGACATGGTAGTGAAGCTGGTAAATACACAGAGAAAGGAAAACTGGAAACTTCATCTACACACATTTTCTATAAAAGCAAGACCCGTATAAGCTTTTCTTTTCAAGCAAGCTCAAACATTTCTGACAAAATTTCATCCTCCTGAAAAACTATAAGTAAATTTCCTGCCAAATATGTTGCAAAACTTCTATGTCACCTTGACTAGAATGGACTTCATGTATAAACAAGCACAGCATTTCGTGAAGAAGCATTTCAAAATAAAAGCTTCTCAAACATTACCAGTTGCAGAAGGCTCTGTTCTGACTCCCTCCCTATGCTGTTACTGTGACATCAACATTTCGCCGTCTTCATTCATGCATCCTCAGTTATTGTCAGTTTATTCGAACCTAACAAAATTTAGAGAAAAATAAGAAACAATTCCTGCAGATTCAAAATTAATCATATATATGAACTGCTTAGATATGTAACTGATAACAGGACTCAATAATTCATAAAAATGAAGCAAAGATGATTCATATTTACATAATTTTAGAGAACTCACCAATTTATGTAATGAATTCTGCACATTTGCCCACTTTTTAATTCATTATATTCTGTTCAAAGGTAAGTATTCTTCACTTGCAACTTTCATGTTATAACCAGACAATGGTCTCCTTGATCCACCATTCATGACCTCTGCTTCTGCTATAAACGTTGCACATACAGGTCGGTGGTCAGAAAACCGAGATTCCCCACGTACATAGGAGAGTTGTTTTATGCCACCACCATGCCAAAGTATTCTATCACACCTGCAATTCTAAGCCATTAGAACTGATAATAAATTGATTCAGTTAGTTAGAATTGGTGCAAGAAAAATGATGATCCATACCAAGCTGGAGTTCTTCGTTTGTTTTTTGTCTCAATAGTCTCTCCGGCATAAATGTCCGAGTTATAAGAGTATTTATATGTAGGCCCAAAGTAAATCTTTCCCTCTTTCCATCCCTTAAATACACGCCCTGCTTCCCTCTCAATTTTTAACTGTCAAAGACAGGTTAAAGATTATTTCTGAGCACCGCAACAAATTAAATCCACTAAGAGAAATTCTTATTCCATTAAAGGTAGAAGAAACTACCTGATCTTTGGCAAAAAGTCCATCCCAGTCATATTTCTCTAAAAGCTTTCGGGTCTCATGGTAGCTCAAAGCTATCCGGTAATTCAAGTCCCCTAACCATATGACCCGACTAGGGCCATGATTCCAAGTGGAAATTAGATTCTGACAAAATTATTTAAAATTAAACAATTGTACTGTTTTTAATGATTTGAAATGCTTACTCATGCTCAAGAATTTTTTCTGGCACTCGGCTATAAGGCGACTTGCAAATCCTTGGAAATTGCGTGTTCTTAAGAATCTCTATCACATCCAAATTTCTCCTAAGTTCATCACCTTCTTTCTCTCCTGATGCTAAGTGACTGCAAACAAAGCAAAAACTTGTCTGATGGAAATTCATGCTGACTGATATACATCCCTGCAATCAGAAAATCGATCTTAGCCTTCAACATAGAAATTGTATTCTTAAACATGTTTCCTATTCAGGTGCAAATATGTGCATCAACAGTTAATGAAAATGACAACAATTTTTTCAAAAAATTACCTTGTTTCCAAAGCATCCCATGATCCCGCGACCAACGTAAGAAACTCTCAAGTGGCTAACGTACGGAACAAGCTCCTTCCGCATCCAGACTGTAAGAAAAATTCCGACCATTTGTTTACCGACAACAAGGCCGTAATTCATCTGATTGAAAGCAGCTGGAGCAGCCTCGGAAGATACACTATTTCCTATTCCTTCATCATCATCATCTGAGGAACAACCATCTTCACTCATATTTTTCTGAGGGCACCAAAGACAGTAATCCTTGCTGTACTTCCGTTCGAACACAGGAGAGCAATTGCAAGTCTTTAGCCTCTTCTTACTCTCGGTCCTAAAACTCTTACAGACCTTTCTGAGAGAAGGCTTTTGGAATATGAGTGAGCTACCAACAGGTGCCATGGATTTGGGTCCTCTTGATGCCATACAATATGATCTATTCAATGATTGGTTGATTAACGCTAGCCAATTTGCAGCAGGCTCATTGTCTTCTGCCACAAGCACATTTCCGGCATTCAAAGGAACAATTTCCTGAAAGCTGATAATTTAAGAAGAAAAACGTAAATATAGAACTCTAATTATGTAAGCATACTGAATAATCTTTCATTTAACAAGACAACAAAACGGATGGGCTTCTGTCAAATGTCAATTCTTATAACAGGAAGATGGACTTGTTTTATTGGTATATTCAACAAACTAATACATGCCATTACCATATTATATTACAATCCAGCAATACCATTTTATTACGTCTTGTTACACCATACAGGACTGATGCATATCCAATCTCACTAGTATGCAGACTAAGAACAGATGAAATTCAACAGTAGAAAACCACAGAAGAGGCAAGAACTGGAAAGATGTTTTGCAGAACTGATGGACTGAAAGTAAACTCTTTTAACTTTTTTTTAAATTCCCACCACAATCTTACATCAGTAAGAAAAGAACTCATCATCTTTTGAAGAAAAAAGAAAATTCAATACATTTGTTTTCTTTTGGCCATATCAGAATAAAGCAGACAAGGAAACTACGAGGAGGAGGAGGAGGAAGAGAGAGGATACCCTAAAATGTATATATCCGGTTGATTGTGGACCTGAAGAAAATCATCCAGATTGAGGTCCTGACTCTGAGGAGACGTCCCTCCCACATTCCAAGTCGCTACGAAAACCCTGAGG
>CAODLS010426888.1:0-21814 GCA_948243855.1 Flueggea neowawraea | reverse complement strand
AGGACGAGCCACCCTAAACGTGGGTAGTTATAATTTTAAGGAAGTTCAACACGTGGCATGGTTTGGATCGCTGGTTCTGGTTCAATGGAATTATTGAACCAGACCAGACTGCCTAGTGTCGGTTTTGGGCGATTTCGGTTTGGTCGACGATTCCGGTTCGTCAGTTCATATGGGTTAAACCGAATTTTTTAAAAATTTTTAGTAAAATAATGCTGTTATTAACTTTGGTCTCTATTCGGATCTGGTTTGGTTCCAATTTTTTAATTGTTAACTGTAATCATAAATACATATATTCTCTACTAAATTTTTAATAAAAAATACAAATAAATTTTGAAAAAATATAAGTAATAATTTTATTAAAAAATAATTAAAACAAATAAATAATACAATCAATTAATTTTACATGAAAACAAAAGGAAAAAGTAGGCTTGAACCGTATGTTCAACGATTTTGAAAAATATTGAACCCGAATGATGGAAACCCACACTCAGCCCAAACAAGCCCAGCTATGATTCGAAGAAAGAGTGCTCGCCAAGTTCACAAACCAGTGAGATTCAACGATTATGTGTAGCGGCTCTATTCATATGAGAGTATTTTGTTTGTAAGTGCAGCTGGCACAGAGTATTAGTAGAAGATGACGAAAGTAGTTATAACAAACTTCTATTTAATTTGTCAGCCTTGGTCACTAATATTTGCATCATTTGGTGCTTTCGTTTACTCGTGCCAAAACCATGGAAGAAAACTGTGCCAAAATCCCGTCTCAACTTGAAAAACTCACCCCCACTGTCACCCAAAACACCACATCTGTGGAAATATTGCAGAAATCCATGGCTGACGTATCAGTCTGACTCAACAAACTGGAAAAACAACCCATTCAACCACCATTACTACCCTTCCGCCATCACCAACCTCAATTGTCACTCAAATCCACCCACCACCCACACCTCCACCTCCACCTAACATTCAATTATCCTCACCATTTTGCCTTTCCCAACACTCTGTTACAACATCTGACCCACCTTCCACGGTGCATCCTCATCTACCCAAACTAGAGATCCCTCTTTTCTCTGGTGACAACGTTCATGGATAGTTTTTTCAAGTAGAGCACTTCTTCCTTTATCATGGCATCCCAGATGACCAGAAACTTGTCATTGTAACTTTCTACATGACAGGACTTGCTCTATACCATTGGTTACATACTACCTCCCAACTCTCTACTTGGTCCCATTTTTCACAACAAATGGAACACCGTTTCAGCCCATCCGCTTTTTAAAAATCATGAAGCAAAACTCTACAAAATCAAGCAGACTTCCACCGTTTCTGCTTATCTTCATGAGTTTGAAACCTTATCCACCCGAATCACTGGTTTAAGCCAAACCAGCCTATTGAACTGCTTTATTTCGGGTTTACGTGAGTTGGATGTTTTGGTGTAGTTTTCTATCAAAAGGACTAAGAGTATAATTTTTCATGATTATGAATAAATTGAGGATCAAATGTGATATTTTGCATGTTGGGACTAATTTGTAATTTTTAAGAGTTAGGGGACTAATTTGAGAATTACGACTACTTGGCGGACTAGGTAATTCCAAAATACTTTGAGGACTATTTTGTATTTTTTCAAGTCTCGGGACTAACATGTAATTTTATACGGGTCAGGGGACCAGACTATAATTTTATGTAGATTCTAAATTTTGGGTTGAGGATGATAAAATCTCATTCGAATTAGGTTTTTGGGCATGATTTGACCGTTTGAGTCTGCATATGCACGTGCATGTATTTTGGCACAGACACAGTACCAGTATTTAGTTGATTTGTTTCTGACAAACTTTTTTTTTGATATTATTCTTCCAATTTTTTGCTCTTGCCAGCGAGATCGGCCACCAGACAATGGTGCCTAACTCATTTGCTTGGACATTTAGGTGAGTGGATGACAGTTTTAGACATATAGACTGTGTCTCTAAGCTATATTGTTTTTGATGTGTTCAGATATATTTCTGAAATTGGATTAATTTAAGGATTGATTAATTTAATAACTTGATTATGTGATTTAATAATCAGTACACTGTTTTCGAATTCGATATAGATATTATATCTCTTACTGTTTTTGATATTCTCGGATTGCATGATTAATTGTTTTTGGTTTAATAAAAATTATATATACTTGATACGTGACACCTGTGTTACGTGGGGTAAACGTAGTCTTTGGTATATCAATGCACATTCAAGGCCCAATTACCAGGGTATGGTGGTAGTCGTTTATCTGGCCAAACACATTTACTGTTTCGATTAGTAGTGGAGACCACAATCACCACTGTTATTGGTCCTATATCTATGATTCTATGTTATTGTTGCTAGTATTATTGCTAACATTTGCGTTATGCTGTTGCTTTGTTTGCTAACATTTTCGAAATGGTTTTTGAAAAAGATATTACCTATATAACATCTATATAAATGTATATTTACCTATTTCTGTATGCATTATTTTTCGAACTGTTCTAAAAACAATCTTTGTGAGGTACGTATGAGGCATTTTTTAGTGTCATTCCTCACTAGGTTCTTACCCCATTTCCTTTTTTCTTGTTTATCTTTATTGATTCTTTAGGTGGACAGTTTTTGGCTTCGACAACTACACTGCATCTTAGACTCCAATGATGCGTCTTTTGATTAGTGATGCCCTTTTGTTTCGGGCTCTTCTGTTTCTGGTATAGAGTTCCACACGAGATGTTGTTGGGTTACTGGGTTGCCTTTTTGTATTTTGATATACCAATTTTTTTCACTGATATTATTTTGGTATATTTATTTTTATATATTTTATTTAACATAAATCTATTTTATATTGCCTATGTTTTCAGATATCAAATGTTTAATAAATGTTTTGATAATTGAATAAGTTGGGTAGTATTTTCTGATCTTTGAGGTTTGCGCGAGATGAGCCGGACTTTTATAAACGGTTCGCCTGTACACCAGTCATGGTCAGGAAATATGTCGTGACAAAAACCTTTTGTTCATCATCAAAACACATAAGGAACTTAATGTTGATCATCCACGATCCAACAATCTCCCCCTTTTTGATGATGACAAAATTTTGAAGAATTAAAACTCTACATCAAGGCAACAATATTGATCAAGGATTATATCATTGTCATTTGATTAGCATTATGCAAATGAATGAATGCCAAAAATTTTCTACCCCTTTCAAATAAACATATAAGCATATTCAACACTCTTTCCCTTTTTGTAATCATCAAAAAGATTAAACAATGATAAACAATTTCACTCCCCCTTTCAAGAATAATTTGTGCATGCATAGAAAATAATCTCTCCTCTTATTTATTTTAAACCAATGCACATATATGAATCAACACATTCAAAAATTCATGCAAATAATAATAATCGAACAAGAAATAAAAATTGCATGAAATGTAAAAGAATTAGATTTTAAGGAGTACTTAGTATGCCAAAAAGGAATATATTAGCTGATGGATAACTATCATCACTTGAAGAAGAACTATAAACTCTTCTTTTCTTTTTCTTCCTTTTCTCCTTCAATCTCTCCATCTCTTTCTATTGATTCTTTTTGTTTTTCAACAACTTCTCATAAGTTTCTATCCTTTTGGTGTAATATTTCAATTCTTCATCTTCCTCCTCATCCAAGCTCGTTTCTCCTTCACTCTCATTTTTTTTTTGAAAATAAGTGGAAGCTTTTAATGCCTTGCCATGCTTGGATCTTCCACTTATTGACCTTATCACAATCTCATAGTATATGAGTGAACCAACTAGAGCACTAAACTCTAATGAGTTCAAGTCTTTTGACTCTGTGATTGTTGTGACCATTGCATCCCATTCTTGAGGCAAAGACCTCAAAATCTTCTTCGCCTTATCGCTACTTGAGATTGGTCTTCCAAATGAAGAAAGACCATTTATAATTTTCGAAAATCCATTAAGCATTTTGTTGTCATATCTCATGGTGAACAAATCATAGACAAGTAGAAGCATATTGATATTGGTTTCTTTGACTTGAGTTGTGCCTTCACGAGTAATCTCAACCATTTCCCATATCTCCTTAGCATTCTCACAAGAGAAAATTCGATTGTACTTTTCTCGACTCAAAGCACAATATAATAGTTGAGTAGCCTTAGAGTTTATACTAAAAGTCTTTCAATCTTCATCTTTCAAGTCTTTATACACCTTAGGTGTGGCATTTTCATTCTTGGAAATGTTTGGACCAAGAATAATTATCTTCTAAAGCTATATATCGTAAGCTTGAATGAAAATAGACATTTTCTTCTTCCATGAATTAAAATTTGAGCCATCAAAATAAGGGGGAATATTAGGAGAAGAACCAAAAATGCAAGGAGGAGAAGAACCAAAATCGATTTTGTTGATACGAATCTTTGCTCTAACTTTGTTAAGCCTTCTTGAATGGAGACCCGCTCTGATACCACTTGTTAGAGAATTTCAGTTTATGCTTTGGTTGCATTTGGAGAGCGAAAGCGACTTTAAATAAAAGAGAAATCAACACTAAGAATTTAGAGTGGTTCGGCCAACCTTGCCTACATCCACTATCTAAGTCTCACCACTTAGGATTTTCATTATAACGGTGATTGATTACGGCTCAATCCAATAAGACCAATACATGAGGTTGATTCCCGCTCAAAACCTCTAAGGCCTTCACATTGTTGTTTTCCTTAGGTTCACAACAAGCCTCTACAATGTTTTTTTGAAAGTGTTTACAAAAGGATTACAAAGATTGAAGCTCTATGCTAGAATTGAATTTATGAGTTGAATGCTTGAACTTTGATCTCTAGCTTGAATTGATATTTTTCTTGATTGGAATTGATAGGAAGCTTGACACAATGTATTTTGATGTTGTCCAACACGTTTTTGGCTTTCTCTCGATGTATTTATAGCATTCCCATGTTATATGACCGTTGGTGAAGAGAATATAGCCATTGGAGTTTATTTAATGATCTTTGTTGTTGTCTGAACCATGTCTCACGTACGTTGCACAAGCCTCACGTACATTACCTGCGTTTCCCCAGCTTCCGTACGTTTCTTTTAGTCTCAAGTACGTTGATAATCCTTCAACAAGCTTCACGTATGTGACATTAAATATTACGTACGTTAGACCAACTATTATGTATGTAACACATATATTACGTACATTAGCTCTGTCTTGAAGTGTTCCAGTGGCTTCTGTTTGCAATCACGACCTCTCTTACGTACGTGAAACATATTCTTGCGTGCGTGAATTGCATCTAAGACTTTAATTCACAATTTTGAGGTTTCCAACGTGTTTCTTTTCAAGTCAAACGTTTTGTTCTTCATCAAAATATTTTGTTCATCATCAAAACACATAAAGAACTCATTATTGATCAACCATGATCCAACAACTGCAATCTAAGACAATTGGCTGGAACGACTACTTGTTGGTGGCCGCTAGCAGAGGTGGTGGCAAGAGTTTCGAAACCCTATTTGCATCCCTATGTAAGACATCTGATTTTTTGAGAACTTTTGTTTGCAGTCCCTGAAGTTTTATAAAATTACAACATCAGTCCCTAAATTGTCAATTTTTATTAATTTTTTGAAGAAACAAGTTTTAAATATGAAGATGAATGAAACTAAATTAAGTTCACCTTAAAATATTTGCTCTCCAGCTTTGAAAAACTTTCTATTTTATCCTTATCGTTAGACGTCGTTTTTTCAATTTAACGGGATTCAGAAAATCACATTTTTAGCCTTACCATGTCAGACATTTGACTCTCTTCTCTGATTCTCTCTCTCTCATTTCCTCTCTCTCTTTCTCTCTCTTTGAGACTATTGTATCACCTTCCTCTCTTTTCGTCCATCCTCTCTCTCTCTGTCTCCCCCCCCCTCGCTTCTCATGTTTTCCTCTCCCCTGCTTCTCTTCTGTAATCAACCACACCCACAGCCTCTGCCCCTCTAGCGACTACGCCGCCGCCGTCAAACACTTCTCTGATGCCATATCTGTCCCTCCCACCAACCTCGTACTGTACTTTAATCGATCTGCCTTGAATAGCGAATCGTTGAAGTCCGGCTTGGCCGACTTTCAAGCTGCTGCGCCCAGGGTGCCACGTGCTCCGCTAAGTCCGTTTGGAGATGCCTTTCGGGGGCCGAATTTTTTTAAGACGATGCAGGAGATTCAGAAGAACCCGAACAGTTTGAATTTGTATTTGAAGGATCAGAGAGTGATGCAGGCGTTTGGGTTTTTGTTGAATTTTCCCGATACTTGAGACTTTGAGCTACTTTGGTTGTGGAGTTGTGGTGGAGAGGTTGATGAATAGTTAAATGGATTCAAATTAGATCCTCATTGTGGTCAAGAGGTTCTTGGGTTTTTGGAGAGAGGTAGTTGTAGAAGTTTATAGCCTTAAGTCTCTGCAACATAGAAGGAGATCTAGAAAGAGCTTGTGTCGGCGGTGGAGTTTGTTGTTGCTAGTAATACTGATCTTGTTGCAGCTTTCATGGTGTTGAAATGAGAAATGAGAGGTTGCGCGCTGGTTATTGATTGAATTTTTGACCTTTAGATTAAAATCTGGTTTTTTAGGTTAATTTTGTCCTGGGTTTGCTGGAAACAATCTGTTAGCTTCTGTTCTGAATTCTGGGGCTTTGTTTATGGATTTCAAGCTAGATGGGTCATTTTACAGATTAATTGGGATTTTGCAGAGATGGATTTTGCAGCCATGTGAATTGGGGATTGTCAAAATTGAGCAAACTGTTTCTTTTTACAGCTTATTCTTGAACTAATCACAAATCTGAAGGAAATCCAGTGGCGGTGGTGATGGTTGCGTGTTTCCAGCGACGGTGTTGAAGCGTGTTTCCAATCACAACGTTTCTTTGATTGCAGTGGCTTTTCTTATGTGTGAAACTGGATTTTTTTTCTAGGTTTTATGGATGAAATTTGTACTAGATATTAATTGGTGAACTGTGAAAAAACGCAGAGATAAGCTTGGGATTTTGTTTGCAAAAGAAATCCATTAATGAAAATTGGAATTTTTTTTGTAGTGAACAAAAAATTGGTGTGTTATTGGATTATAGTATTGGATGTTTTAATTTCATGCTCTTTGATTTTTATGATTTTGGGTTATCAAATTCTGGTTTGAGAAAAGGGAGAAAGTGGTGGGTTCTATAAGAGAGAGAAGACGGTGGTGGGTGAGAGAGAGAACAATGTGAGAGAGAGGGATGGGGAAGTGAAGAATATATGAGTTAGAGAAAAATCGTCTTTTTGGCCATATTGGATCCTGTCCCACATGCTACATCAGCGATGTTGATGTGTCTTGTTAAATTGCAGAAACAACGTCTAACGGCATAGATGAAATATGGGACTTTTCAAAGTTGGAGTATTAAAATGGCTAATATACAATAATATAGGGATAAAATAGTAATTACCCTTATTTTTGTATTGTGGATCTAGAGGTGGCTATTCTTGAACCGATCATTTGATTTGACCTGGAATCAGATCGAGCTAAATCGAAACCGGAACTGGTGGAACCACAAAAAATCGGTTCGGTTTCAATTCAATATTTTCCAAAACCGTTGAATCGGTGATTCAAGCCCACTTTTTCCTTTTGTTTACATTTGTAAAATTAATGAATTGTATTACTTACTTGTTTAATTATTTTTAATAAAATTATTACTTATATTTTTTCAATTTTTATTTAAATTGTTTATTTAAAATTAAGTTGAGGATATATATATTTACAATTACATTTAACAATTAGAAAACCACACCCGAACTAGAACCAAAATTGATAACAACACTTTTTTTTATAAAAAAAATTCTGTTTAAATCGTCTGAATCGACGAACTGGAACTGTCGACCGAATCGGCCCAACAGAAATTGACACAAAACCTCCCAAAACCGGCCTGTTCAAATAGTATTCAATTAGTGTTCAAAAACTTTTGTACTCAATTGGTATTCAAAATTGTCAACAAATAGTATTCAACAAGTATTGTTGTTGCCTCGATTCAGCAACGATGTCGTCTCCACCTCAATGACGTAAGCATGAACAAACCCTACAAAAAAGAACATGGTCAGAGGACGAGGAGGTGTTCCCTGCGAGCACTCCGACGCTCAAGTTAGAATTTCTGCAGTGTTTTGGCTTAGTTTGTGGGTGGTAAAATGTACCTTCTTTCATGTAGAAGAACATTATTTATAGAGTAATGAGACATATTTGGATGAGCTGAGAAAGGATCTTCCTTTGAATTTTAAACGTAATAAAATCGGGCCTTTTAATCCCTTAAGATCTGTTCTCTTTCTCTTTTAAGCCACACGCAATCAATGTGACTTTTCAAAAAGTCTGGTAGAAAGTGGCCTTCCTAATTGGGCTCAACTTATTACTCTCGATAAGGTCTTTAGTAGAACTTTACTATATTAATGGGTTTGATAGGTTTTTGGCCCAGTTTCTCAGCAGAGCTCAGCCTTTGTCACTTCAGACTCACAACCCATTTGAAATTCTTTAGGCCCACGACTCATTAGAGCTTTTTCGGGCCCTTGACCATTTTCACTCCTAAAAGCATACAGGCCAATTCAGTTCTCCCAGTCCTAGAGTTTAAGTGACTTTGGTCCAATCCAAATAAGTCCCAATGAAGTCCAAGATCATTTTGCAGTGGCCTCCACGAAAGGGTCTAGTGCCAACCACATGTCAGCACTTCATAACCTCTCGGCCCATCAACACATACTAACTTATTTATACTTTCTCATTTTTCGTAGTAGTCTTTTTTTTGCGTGTGTGTCTTATGTTGTCTCAGAAATACTGCAGGTGATTGGAGGGTGCCTGAGGTGCCTGGGTTTTCTCAAATTTTAATGCGGCTTGTGGTAGGCGGTTTACGCGATCGAAAGGTTTGAATGACATAGGCGTTACCTCATCCATTTTGACATGTCATTTGGTCTTTTAAGATGATGAATTTAGTGGAACAAAAATTACGGGCGAACAACATAGGCCCTGCATTAACAGTTTTGACATGTTGTTTACTCTTTAATGACGGTGGAGGCAAACGACATGGGCCCTGCATCAACAATTTTGACATGTCGTTTGTTGACAACAAGACAAACGATGACGACGAGACCAATGATTATGTAAATGACGACATAGACCCTGCATTAATAATTCTAACATGTTGTCCACTATTAAAGACGACGATGTTGGCGAACAACCCAAGTGGAGCGACGAGAGCGATGATTATGCGAGATGACATGGGCCCTGCATCAACAGCCTTGACATGTTGCTCACTAATGACGAGTCAAGGGACGACGACAAAAGTGACAATATGGGAGTGATGATTATGCTTTTAACTTTGACAATGTTGCTACCGTGTACCTGTCACTTCCGACTCCTCTTCCTACCTTTTACATAACTCGTCGTAATGCCTTTTGAAAACCCCCTTTCCGATTTCTTCTCCGTCTTTTGCAGATTGCAAGTTAGTTTGTGAATCTTCATTGCTAACCTTTTACTTTTTAAAGTGGAGCTTCACCAACAAAGTCAATCTCAGAATGGATCGTCTAGAAACATCTCTCTCGAAAGTTTACAACTTTCTCTAAATGTTTATAGAACATATCTCATCCTATCTAAAAACAATTTTTAGAAGACCTTCAAAGGCTTAAGGCCTCACTCCAACTCTTGAAACCATCTCGAAACCAACTGTTGTTTAGCGAATTTCAATGGGGCGCACAAACCAAACTACCAAGCCTTTATCATAGGCTAAAAAGGATGTTGCCAACGGAGACCATCCTGGTTCTGTGATCTCTTTTCACAACATAGAGAGAATAAAGGACATAAATTCTTTCCCTCCAAGCTGGATCATTGAAAACAACAGACTTGCATTATGATCTTCAATGCCCTGCTTTTGTCCTCAAGGCAATGCGACTAGGACTACAATTTCCTCTTCCCAAATATGCATCTCTGCAACTCTTTTCCTTCAAAGAAAATAATTTGGTCCCATTTTAACTTCATCTTAAAGGTTAGACGAAGTTAATGGCTTTTTATGTCCTCTCCTTTTTGACGTTTGTTTCAATGCGCCTTTCAACTTAATGAATTTGGGGAATGTGCTAGGACCATCACGATTAAAAGAGTGCCTCAAGTTGAACTCTTCATAAATAACGTTCATTCACCTCCATTTTGGGTGATCCTATGGAATGGTGTTGGCAAAGAAGGACATTCTTTGGTGAACGTGGGCGGTCTCAACTCGAAGATGATGGTGGTGGCAATGAGCAAGACTTGATAGGGAGTGATTTCGCTCTTGCAGATGTTTTTTTCACTTGACTTAGTTGTATTGATCGCTCCCCACTCACTTAATTGAGTATTTTCTCAAGCTAAGTGATTCCAGTAGATTTCATTAATAATATTGTCGTTGATGATTGTTTCTCTTCCTATAGCCTTCCTCTCTAACACGTTTTGCTTGGAATGTTAACCACTTGGGCAAGTCCTCCTTTGCACAAGGATATATACTTGTTGTATATTTTCAATTACATCGTGACATCCCTGTTTTCCGCAAGGATTTTTACTTGCTGTATGCTTTGACAAGTCTCTATTTTCCATAAGGAATTATACTTGTCATATGTTTTGATTAGGCGACAAGTCTCTGTTTACCACAAGGATTTCTATTTGTCATATGCTTTGATTACGCGACAAGTCCTTGTTTACCACAAGGATCTCTACTTGTCGTATTCGTTCATCAATTACCACGTGGATTCATGACAAATCCTTTTCTTCCACAAGGATTTCTACTTGTCATATGTCTTAACGGAGTTTTTCATCGATTACCACGTGTGTTCATGACAAGAATCTATCTTCCATAAGGATTTATACTGGTCATATGTCTTAACGGCCTTTTCGTTTGCATGCTTTTGTGATGAGTCCCCGATTTTATTGCAAGCATTTCTACTCATCATCTATGTTTTAAACTCTTGCTTTGGGCGACAATGGTATACTTTTATAATTTTCTAGATATGGGTTTTACACGTCCACTCCTTAATTTTATTTCATTGTCATCTTTCACTGTTGGCGTTGCCCTTTGAAGCATCCTTTTTGACTAGTTCATCGATCAACCTAGTAT
This sequence comes from Flueggea neowawraea, assembly GCA_948243855.1. Lineage (NCBI taxonomy): Eukaryota > Viridiplantae > Streptophyta > Magnoliopsida > Malpighiales > Phyllanthaceae > Flueggea > Flueggea neowawraea. The sequence goes on along the minus strand of CAODLS010426888.1, from coordinate 10,741 downwards.
GATGCGTGATGTAAGTGATATGTGAATGGAATGAATGTTATGCGAATATGGATATGTAAAAAAATAAATATAATGCAAATGATAGAGAGAAAGCACAGAGATTTGTAGTGGTTTAGCCTTAAGGCATACGTCCACTTTTCAAACAACTTGTTCGATAGTTTTTATTTATTTCTTCTTGTGCACGATACAAGTCAATCTTCATTATTTCACAAGATAGGAGGGAAGTATATGAGGCTCGCTTTGGAACTTAGGAATTATTGAAGTATGACGTGGACTGCTATCACACTTTCTCACCATATGTATTTCATCTTTCCTCATTGTTGGCCAATAAAATCTTGTTCTCCTTCTCTACGTCTAACATCAAACCTTTACTCATTGCGACGATTACCATACTTTCGGTCACCGTACCCTGTCCCTTTTCGACAATAGTTGTATTCCAACTTTTCAAGCTTTCCTTATCGGATCAAAGCTTCAATCTGATTCATAAGATCATGACACTTCTCCGTCGAGTGATCGTAAGTATTGTACAGCTTGCAGTTTGCCTCTATATCTCTCCCCATCGTTTTATCAGTTTTTTAGGGGAAATGTATGAGTCCAGAGCCTTGAATGAAAATTAGGATGGATGTTCTTGACTCATTGAGGGGAGTGAACTTCTTAAATCTCGACTTTAAAGACCCCTTGAAATCATTCCCTCTATCCTTTTTCCTTGTGGGCTCCTCTTGAGTATTTCGTTTTTTTCTCTTGTTTCCTTTTCATCTTTGGAGCCTACTATTTTCATCTTCTCCGCCTGGGTGACATACTTGTTTTCCATTACAAACAACTCAGCCAAAGTCTTTGGCTGATCAAGTGATAGAGACTTTTGCAATTGTACTAACCGGGTCCCTTACAACATGGCTTCCACTGCCCCTACCACTCCCGGTTGCAGCTCACGGATCTCCAAAGTTGCATTTTTAAATATGTTGACATAATGACGAAAGGAATCCTTTTCCCCTTGTTTCACACCTAACAAATATGTTGCTTTCTTCTTTCTCATGCTATTGATTATAAAGATGTTGATAAATTCCTTTTTAATTGAGCGAAGCATGAGATAGAAGCCTCCCTAAGCCCATTGAACCAATTGCAAGCGGCATCCTTCAATGCAGTTATGAATGCTTGACACATTAGTGTGTCTTCCCATCCATGCAAGAGCATGATCACCTTATAATTTTGAACATGCTCGTAAGGGTCTTCCTTCCCTGTGAAAGAAGAGAGTTAAGGCCTTTTAAATTTTGATAAGAGCGGATTCCCCATAATTTCCTTTGTGAAAGGGATATTTCTGTCACGCTCATCTTCCACATTGGTACAAGCTTCTTTTGTACCAAGATGTTTTCCACGATCTTTTCCATATCGTCAGCGTCCTTGGTAGTGAATACTGAATGATCATCCGATTCTAAATTTTTTGTTGGGGCTTTTAGGGACTCTTTGCACGTGCTTTCGACCACTTTGTGGTATAGCTCCTTATCTCTTTGGGGATGATTCCTTCCTTCCCTTGTGGTGCTTCAAGATGGTCACTCGACCCTTTGGCCATGTGATGAGGAAAGGATTCGTGAGGGTGATTCTCTATAGGAGCCTTTGGCCTCTCATTTACAATGTATGCGTTCACACCTTGAGGAAGAGTCGTTTACGGGCAACAACTTTGAGAGCCGACACTAATTCCTAGATCATCCTCTGATTCTTACGCTTCAAGGCCTCCAATTCCTCAAATGGGACTGTGGCGGTTGCCGCCCTTGAAGTGCATGCTCCACGATGGTTCAAAGGACTTTGAACGTCTTGTCTTTCCTCCTCATGATGACCAGCCACTTGAGATATTGTTTGCACTCCCATTCTTCTGGTTGGTTGTCTCTTCTTAGAAAAATAGTTGATGAAGATGAATAAAGATGAACAAATGGAAAACACAACTTTTTGTTTGTTTTTCCACGGACGACGCCAATTGTTGTTGCCTCGATTCAGCAACGATGTCATCTCCATCTCAGTGACGTAAGCACAAACAAACCCTACAAAAAAGAACGCGGTCAGATGACGAGGAGGTGCTCCCCGCGAGCACTCCGACACTCAAGTTAGAATTTCTGTAGAGTTTTGGCTTAGTTTGTGGATAGTAAAAATACATTCTTTGATGTAGAAGAACATTATTTATAGAGCGATGAGGCAGATTTGGATGTGCTGAGGAATGATCTTCCTTTGAATTTTAAATGTAATAATATCAGGTCCTCAAATATCTTAATATCTGTTGTCTTTCTGTTTTAAGCCACACGCAATAAATATAACTTTCGAAGAAGTCTTATAGAAGGTGGCCTTCTTACTTAGACTCAACTTATTACTCTAGATCGGGTATTTAGTAGAACTTTACTGTATTGATGGGTTTGATGGGATTTTGACCCAGGCTACACCCAGTATTTAATCAGTTTTTAATTTGTAATCAATAATTATTCAACAAATGTTGAAAATATATTCAAATGGTACTCATTTAATATAATCTTTACGTATAAAATTAGTCTTCCTATCTGTTGCTTGAAAACATTGTCCTCCAAACTTCCTACATTTCTTTTTGCCATGGACGGCCATTTTGAACAATGACTAGTATCGAATTTATATATTTTAAGTTTTATCGTCTTGGTTTATAGAATAATTCTTACATCCGTCTTTAGGGATATTTTATCTCCCATGTGTGAAATAAATCTCTCTGTTTTTTACTGGTATGGGAAGCTTCCTCGGTCCAATAAAACGTTTGGTGTCCATCTACATTCAAGAAGCAAAATGGTCATCTTTACCATGGTTTTATGGAACACATCTATTCTTTGATAGTTGGGTTATTCGGTGTTATATATGTTCGGTGACCGAAAAAAAGACTTGTTGGGAAAGAGTGAATTTAGCATGCAATTACATAACAAATTTTTAATAATAAAAAATAGAGAAAGTAGCACAAATTTTAAAAGACAAATATGTTGGATGCTATATGCTCAAAACATCTCTACAAGAAAGTGGTTACTAACGGTCATTGCCGACCAACTGAAGAAAATCATGATTATCAAATTGGAGTATAATTGGACTTTCTCTGAAACGTTTGGTGTTATTTAGATGTGAAGTTTGAAAGTAACCCATGTGTTAGAAAGAGGATACGAATTATGTTATTAAAAACTATATATTTGATTCAAATAGTAAAATTAAGTTATGTTTATAATGAGTAGCTAGATGTATCCTGTCATCAATAGCTTTCCAAATGAGCACTCCTGTGACTAGAGACACGATGGAGGGCAGTACAAAGGACACTAGTGGGCAGGGTTTACGGTAGACAATGATAGAGTTAGAATTTGACCAAAATAAGGCCGAGTTTAGAATGAAAAGGTGAGAGATGAAATAAGTGGAATCGGCAAGAATACCTTCGAAATTCGTGAATAGTCAACTAATTGTGGCCACACCCACCTGATTCTGCCATTGAAGATAGAGATTATATTTTGTTGTTGTAGGAAATGTTTAACAACATCAGCGCCTTCCGGCATTTAGCCAGAGCCCAACATTCATGCAGTATTTTTTGGCACTATTGGCCAAGTCCAACTAAAAGGGCATATGTAGAACTCGATCAATTCCTAAGCTCTGGTCACCGTGCCGATGGTGTATCAGTGCCGATGCACCAATGAGGTGTTCGTCACCGTGCCGATGGTGTATCAGTGCCGATGCACCAATGAGGTGTTCGTCACCGTGCTTCGTAGTCGTTTGCGTGATGGCTCTGAAGCTTTGGGTGGAGTAGACCCTTCGGGCTGGGGTCGTGGATTATGTCTATCGACTATTTTAGATTTTCTTAGATATATTATAATTATATTTTTTTATAAATATTTTTGGAAGCATCACATTATCATCATTATTATTAGTTATGAATTTAGGATTTTATTTGTATTTATTACTAATTTTATTATAAAAAATGATTTTAGAAAAAAATTATTTATTTTTGTTAATAATACTAATTTTTTAAAATTTAATATTATGTATATATATATGTCTGAAAAAAATAAATAAATTTAAAATTTGCGTCAAAATTGACGTATATATGACAGTGGCGAACAATTTGTTTGTGACAAATGTTTTTTGGTGGTCGCACAATCTTGTTGACCACGATCAAAGCGATAACAACGATTAGCAACGAAATATGTTGTCATTGCCGATGAATTGTTAAAATTCTCGCCGTAGTCGTATTAACTATGTCGCACTTCTTTTTGGTCTTTCAGCGACGACGTTATCCATTATCTCCAAGTTGCAACAAATTGTCACTAAAATATAATCTGGCATGAGAATGAAGAATGAGATTACTCTTTTTTTTTTTTTAAAAAAAAAGTTGCCACTAAAATCTGATGAGTGGCAGCATATATTGCAACAATTTTTTTTGGCCAATATTTGACACTATTTTTTTAAAGAGTATTTGACACTATTTTAGATTTGCAACTAATTCGTAAGGTTAGCTGTAATATATTGATTCTCACATTGCTTAGTAGTTGAAATTAAAAAGTACATGCTTCATTCAAATCAATAAGATATTTTTTAAGGACAAAATTGTGGGAGTGTTCTCGAAATTACTCCCGAGGAACCGAACGGTCGCAAACTCGAGATTCGAAAGGGTTAAGAATTGTATAGGTTTCGGTGCTGTCTAACGGATTAGGACTTTCGAACGTGACAATCGAATGATCGTGCCAAATAAGGAAATAACGAATAAAATAAGAATGAATAACTAAAATTGAATTTAAGAGAGAATTCGTGAGCTTACACTTGACTCAACAAAACCAATCGAGACCATGGTCAATGCAAACATGACGAATCCAAGTCTTTGGACTACAAAGAGAATTGTTAAGCTATTGAAAAGAAACTTGCGAAAACAAAACAAAGATAATAACGACTGATGATTTTTTTGTGTATCACTTGTTCTATAGTGTTCCTCACTTTTATACTTGATTTCTTCCATTCAAATAGCTAAGTCTCCACCCACGTCTTCCATTTTCAGAAACCCCACGTCCTACTATCGTGTGCTCCGAAAGACTCCCACGTTTTGATCGTGTGCTCCGCAAATTACTCCATGTTTCGTTGCGTCCTATCGTGGGAGAGTGCATCCTATTTTTTCGACTAGGTTCCTTATTCGCTTCCTTCTGAACAGATTGTTCCGAAAGCTACTCTTTTCGACCTACATCCTTTCGAAGTCCGCAAACGTGTGCTGCAAGTTTTGCCACTCATCGCCTACTTTTCTCTTTGCCCATGTCAGCATCTCTGTGATTTCTGATACACGAGATACGACTCGTTTATCACGATGCTTCGTGTATCTTGACGTTGGCTCAATCTGCAGCTGTCACGTGTATCCATCATTATTTTCATTAAATGCGAATAACAGGGAGTACATGTTTATAGGGGGCGCTAATAATCACTTCGGGACATTGTCCACAATATCTGTGAAAACTGTGATGAGATGTACTAAGTACAAAATCATAAGGCCTTGTATCTATATTGAACAAGTACAAAGTGAAGGATCTAACTATCATCAAAAAATTGGGGATTACAACATTAGAGTCAATTTTCCGCTGTCGCTAACCGCATACTTTTTTAGTAAATTTAGTTCGAATGATATCTGGTTTTCTTTACGGAAGAGAAAATACAAAAAAATTAACATACATTAACATAATCAAAATCAGGAAAGTTGGTAGGGTCGAAATGACATTCACCATGTCCAAAAGAAAAGATGAACTAGATGAAGAGACAAACAACACGGATTTCGATCAGAACATCGAGTGAAGGACGACGACAAGCACAAAAAGAAGTCGCAATTCACTCATCTCATCACCAGAACTAGAAAGAAAGAAGTTGTGTTGACGGCAACCTCCCATCACATGACATTGTGGCCCCGTCCGTACACTTAACATCCCCTGCTTCCCATGTGACCATTCCCTACTTGTCCATCTGCCTCTTCCCATGTCATCACCCCAATTTCTGGTCTTCCACTCTCCCCTAATCCAATAAAACAGTATTTCACACTTCTAACCCCTTTAAAAGATTTTATTTCATTTTTAAAAATAAGAGATTAAGAAATAAAAAATAAATAAATTGTAGCTCAAGTGACAATAACATCTTTGAGAGTTGAGGGACTAGTGCAAGGTTGAAAGTTCGAATCTACTAAAGTGCAAAATCTAATTAGATCAATTTTAATACCTTTTACAGGAAATGAGTATTAGTTTAGCAAACGGACCGTAAAATAGTTGTTGAGTCTAAACAACTCGTGGTTAATGTAAAAAATAGATAAACAAGCCGATATTTGCTCATGCTCCTTTTTTTTTGGGATAAATCACTTTATTTGCAATTTGCTCATGCATTTGGAATTCAACATTGTATGATTTAAGAGTACAACATAATTATTTCGAAGAATAATACTATGTCCACTACATTCTTAAATTACTATGGATTTTCTTTTTTGTAATTGGCTTACGTACATAAGACTCTCTGATGTACTACTTGCTTCAATTATTCAAGGGCAACTTACAAAAACATATCATTTTAAGACATCAATTACAAACTGACGAATCCCATTAAATGTTCTCACACAGGCGACAGATTTTAACAAATCATGACCCAAATTTTAACACATCATCGGACCTTCTAGAAATCACAAAGACAAAACCATTGCTTTTTGATTTTTCAAAAACTTAGTCCTTGTTTTTTTCAGTTCACTCTATATTAATCCTTTTTCAAAATTTTTCACTTTTTCTGTAATATTTTTTAATTTTAGTCTTTTTTAAAATTTTCACATTTAAATTATTTCTTTTTGTCTTTTTCACATTTAAATTATTTCACAACACACGCTCCCAGTTCACCTATCCACATTTTTAATTATTTTTTAATTTTTAATCCTTAGTATTTTTTGTTACATTCATTTTAAAACTTAAAAAAATAAAAATTTAAAAAACAATCCTAAATCAACCTTAAGAAAAATTTAAAGCAAATTTTAAAATAATAAAACACAACCTAAAATAAAAATTTTAAAATACTAAAACCAACTTTAAATAAACCTAAAGTAAACCTACAAAAACTTTTTTAAATTTAAAATCTTAAATCAACCTTAAACAAACTTTAAATAAAAATTTTAAAAAATCTTATAAAATTTTCCTAATTTAAACAAACTGAAAATTTTAAAAAATCTTATAATTTTTTTCTAAAAAATTGAAAACAACTTAAAATAAATATTAAATAAAACTTAAATAAAAATAAAAATCAACTCAAAATTAACTCAATTCAACTAAATATCAACTTTGAATAAAAATCAACACAATATCAACTTAATATCAACTCGTTTTTCATCTCAATATCAACATTGAATAAAAATCAATGCAAAATCAACTCAATATCAACTTAATAAAAATCAAGTGAATATCAACTCAATATTAACCTTAAATAAACCTAAAAATATAAACTTAAATAAAAAAAATAAAGAATGAAACATTACACAAAAACCTACTCGAACACAGTTAGGTTGAATTTAACTGAAATCAATCACAGTTGTTAGGGTTCCGATTTAATAGTTATTTCGACTAACAACAGTAGAGATCAACAACGGTTGCGCGACATCCTCTCAAAATTTATACAAACATAAAATGAAAATCTTTTAGAGTTTAAAAAAAATCAGATCTGAAAACTTTATTCTGTCACTCAAATATCAGTATTGCGCATTCAACTGCAACTGCAACTGCAAATAAAGTGCAGAGTTTAAATGATTAATCTCAAATGAGTAGGTTTCGGTAATTGAGTAACAAAACAACAAAAAGCTCATCAAGAAATGAAACTGAATAACATTTCCAAACTAAAAAATCGAAGTGCCTTGCCTCGACGACGTCGTAAAGTCCGTCCGACCATGTCTTTGTTCGCAGTACCAACCACTCCGTAAAGAAAAAATAATGGAACAGTAAAGAAGAGAGAGAAGGGGAAAGGAGATAGACGCTTGGATGACTAAACGACCCCTCCGTAAGGTTAAGAAATTATTCCGTCGAGTTGTTAAATCTGAACCAAAAATTAAGAGAAAAGGCCAACTACCATTAGTTTGTAATTGATGGTCCAAATTGACGTTTATAGTGTAATTAATTCATTATTCAATTTAGTTGGTTTAGTTGATAGGTCCAAGATCTTTTTTTTCTTTCCTTTTTTATGATAGGTTCAAATTTTGTTTTATCAATCTAAATGAACCTATTACAAAAAAGAAAAAAAAATCTAGATGTTGGTGTTTTAGGCCAGTGATGTTTTGATCTAGATGTTAAAAACTATTGATGTTGTGGGTTGATGAAAGGAAAGGAAGAAGATAAAACTATCATTTAAAATTTCAATTATGATGGGTTCATTTGTTTCGGCCGTCGAACCTAGTGGCCTCGAGTGTTCATTTGTCATGTTAGCAAGTATGATGGTACACATTATTTTCTTCGACGGAGTTAACGTTTAGGAACCAAATCAACTAATTCTACACTAATAGGGAACAAACTAAAGAATACCATAAATCTCAAGAACTGTTGAATAATTTGCCCATATTAATATGTGTTGTTGCCTCGAAAAATCAACAAAAATAGTAGTAAATACTTGAATACTCGGAAATCGTGAACGTCACTCCGGGACTTGAAAACACTAAAAAGAGGAGGTCGGGATGCTCACCGGGAAGTCTCCAATGCTCAAATCAGTGGAGAATTCTGCAGAGTATAAGTATGTATGGAGAGTAGAGCATACCTTACCGAGTTGCCTCTGAAGATTATTTGTAGGTGCTGAATTGTTGAATGATTATTAATGCATTGTAACGTCTATTTTAATGAAAATTGTAATTTTTCCGTTACAAATTTAAGTGCATTTAGTGAATTTATTTCTCATGTCATGTCAATTACTCCCCACTTTTGAATTTTCAGAGATAAGAGTAAAACCTTGGTAAGGACTCTTTTGCAATTTCTTTCTCAATGAGGGAGTGACGTGCTAATCTTTCAAGCTCCTAGGTCCTCCGTAGGATATTTTGTGTCAAGCTTCTGTTGGGCTACCACCCAATCTGAGCCCACTCCTTTTTTTTTTTTCTGTTAGTTGGCCTTGATGAGCCCGTTTGGCTGTTCTCCCCTAAAATCACATCAATTTGATTTGTAATCATATCACACGTGTTTGACCATTTTCCCTCCACCTGGTTTGATTTGTTTCCTATCCTTCCTCCATTGATTTGTTTCCTTTTCTTTCTCCATAATCAAATCAATTCCAAAATTGTAACATATCAGATTTGATTTTTTTTCTTCTTATTTTGCATTGTAATGTCCTAATTTCTTTCTTCCGAATCTGCCAAGTTTCCCTCCTAATAAACTTTTTTCTTTTCTCGTCACCTACTGTTTGATTCGAATCTAACCTTGGTCCCTTGATACACGTTTCTTTCCATCTGAGTCATGATTTTCCTTCCCTATTTGGCTCACTATATGCGTTAATCTGTTTGGGGATGTCTCCTTTTATCGAGCCCTAAAATAATTTCCTCCCCTTCCAAATATATTGGAATATTTTCACACATTTTTGCGGGAGTGACAGAATCTAAACCCCTCCTTCACTTCTTTTAAAGCTCCTTTCTTTTTTGTTCTAGGGTTTTCTTTTTCATCTTTTATGTTTGAAAGCAGCTCCTCCACTTGCCGACAATCTTTTCCATCCTTTCTTTCTTTCTCTTCTCTTCCCCGTTTCTGTCTTGTTTTGCTTGTTGTTTTTGCTTCTTCTGTTGTGCTTTTCTTTTGTTGTCCATGTATTGGTTTTTGTTTTGTTTCTGGTTTTTTCTTTGCAGCGGTGATCGTGAGCGGGTCATGCCGGCATCGGGGACGGAGCTTTTGGACGGCGGAGTTCGTCGTGAAGATTGACGAGCGGTGATTGTTGCAATTGCCCATAGCCTGAGGAAGAAGAGACTCGCACTGCACTAATCATTTCGAAGAAAGAAGAGCTGTCCTTTAGGAACGACATGCCGTGCTCCAACTAGCAAGCCACCCTTTCACGCAATCGAGCCACCGTTCCTTTTACAAACACAACGACATGACGCTCTGCATCGGGGTCAGACGGCATGCCGTGCATTGACTGAACCAACGAACTTTTACAGGTCCGAGTAGGGGTGTTATCGGTTCCGAAACCAGCGGTTCCGGTTTGTTAAATGTGAGAACCAAAATTAAACCGTAGTTTTTACGGGTTGGTATGATTTTGGTTCGATTCAATTTTGGTTTTGATCGGTTTAATCACCGGTTCGGTTTCGGTTCGGTTCCCTCTTTTCTTTTCTTTTCTTTTTTTTTTTTTTCAAAATTTTATTTTTAATTAGCTATTTTATATCGTCAATTTTTTTCTAGTTTGTAAATTTTGTTATATTCAATAATTAACTATAATACCAATAATACATTTTATTCCAAAGATTTTTTTAATAATTTTTAAACAAATTAATTATTCTACTAGTAATTACATCACATAATTTTAAACAAAATTAGAAAAAAAAAACTCATTAAATTTTGTTATATGCCCTCACTTGTGATGGAGGAATACAATGGTTACAATACCGAATTTAATTATACAATATAACTATACAACAATTAACAATAAATGATAAATTAAAATATAAGTAAAAAAGGAAAAAAACTAAATCAACTCTCGTCGTTGGAGTCGGAAGTGTTTGTTGTGGAAGTGGTATCAAATAACTCCTCATTTTCGGATG
>CAODLS010426884.1:0-11650 GCA_948243855.1 Flueggea neowawraea | reverse complement strand
AAAATCGGTGACTTTGTTTTTGGACTGTGATATATAAGTTATATCTTATATATCTTATTGTTTTTGATATACTGGTTCGCACAACGGATTGTTATTGGACTTAAATTATACTATGTATATGTTTTGGAGACGGGACACCTTTGCTACGGGGTTCGTAGCCTTTGGTATACCAAGGATTGTTATACCCAGCTACCAGGGTTGTCGGTAGCCATGTGTCCTGATCAGATGCATGATTTGTTATTGGATTAGCGGCAGAGTCCACAATCATTATTGAGGTGGTAGAGTGACACAGATCACACCACGATTGTTATTGTTACCGGTCCCTTATCCGCGGTATATGTTTTTTACTGATATCTACGAGATATGTTTTGAATTTGAAAATAATAATAATATTATTATTATTATTATGCCTATGTGGCAAAACTTTGTTTCTGAATTTTCTAGCAAGGCTAGAGAGGTTTTTGAACTCTGAACTGGATTTTTCGATAAAAGAAAAAAAAATGTTTTTGATTTCTGAAATATTTGGTAGAAATTTAAAAAGGGTTTACTTTGAAATAAAGATAAAATGGTTTCTGAAAAGGTTATGTTTTATTTTTGGAAAACACATTAGCTTGATAAACTTTGAAACTATTTCGAAAAGATTTTGGTTTAGTTTCTGAAGGTTTTCGTGCATATTGTTTGCTTTGATTGTGTATGATTTCAAAAGAGTTTTGAATCGCTATTACGTATGTAGCATGTATACATATATATACATCCTGTTGTATACGTGCATGTGGTAGTTTTCCAACGATTTTCAAACCAGGTTTTGTGAGGCACGTATGAGGTAATCTAGAGTGTTGTCTCTCACTAGGTTTGACCCCCTTTCTTTGTTTTATCCCCGTTTATTCTCATCATGCATGTGACTCTTGAAGATCGTGATATTTGGCAGTTGACACTCAATGAGGTATTCTGATGTTGCGATCGTGCCCTTTTGATTGGGCCCCGTTGGTATGATTTGTTAGAGGCTCCACACCGGTTCCTGTGGGAATTGTTATTGTTTTCGTTATCGTTTTTTGTTATTTCAAATGTTTTAATTTGAAATTATTTCCGCAATTTATATTAAATATGTTTTATTTTTATTAAATGATGTTTAAACTTTATTGGTTTTATTATTTCAATTATTTTTGAATTTTGGGGTAGAAGTTTTGTACATTGAGGCTTGTAAGAGTTGGGTCGGGCTTCCATAAACGATTCACCTCGTACGCCGGTCATGTTCCCTGGATTGGGTCGTGACAAATTGTGACCGGAAGCAATAATATTTTAATAATTTTTATTGATATAAAAAATATTGTAAATGATTGAATTTGTTTTTTTATATAAATGAATGATTTTTTAAAGAAAAATATACTCACGTAAAGAAAACATATTAATTTTAAATTTAATATTTTTATAGCAAATATATAGAGAGAAAATGATGAAAAAATGCATTTAAAAATGAATTTATATTTTTTTTTACAAAGTTAACCTTACAAATTTTATTTTTATTTTCATCATTTTAAGATTCATAAAAGAGTTTATTTAAAGCCAAATACATAGATTGTTATATTGATTTATATGGAACAAAAATATAAATATAAAACTTTAATAAAAGAGTTAATTCATTCATTAAAAAATTAAAGTATTAACAAAAAATATATCCATATAGATCAGATAAACGAACTTTTGAAAGCATTTTCAATCTAATGTTTTAATTAATTTCAAATACATTTTTGCTTTAAAAGTCAACAAAAATTAATTTAAATTTTCTAAATTTAAATTAAATGAGTAAATCAATTACATATAAAAGATTTTACTAATGTTTTGATTGAAAATTGGAGTCTTTTTTCATAAGATAATTATAATTTTTTAGGCCTCTTTTATAAACGGTTATATTTTTTTTCTAATTTTAGACTCATTTTGTAAGGCCCAGCTCTTTAATTTTATATTTTTGAATATAATTTTTTTAAAACAAAAACAAATCATAAGTCCCCACCTTTTAGGCATAGGCATCAGTGGCCTATGCCTTAAGCCGACCTTACCCCAAGCTAATATCATTTTGGTGTTTGACACCTCAAACTTTGTGGGTGTCGATCCAACTCCCCAAACTTGCCAATTTTGAATGTCATATTTCATAACACCTTTGAAGCTGTGGTGCACACATACATGATTTGCAATCACTTGTTGCACTTAGAGGACTTTAATTTGGTCTTTGTGGATAGCATTTAGACTTTGTTTGGATCCTTATAGATGCATGAAAAAATAAAAGAAATTAAAGGAGGGGATGGAATAGAAAAGAAAAGAATAGAAATACAATTTCTCTCATGTTGTTTGGTTTGTATTGTGTTAAAATAAGAGAATGGAATAGAAAAGAAAGTGATGGATGGTCAAAAATGAGGATATCAAATAAAAAAATACCTCAGGTTTCTCATTTCCCCTATTTTCTCTACAAAATTGTGAGAAATGAAATTGATGGATGGTGGAAAATGATTTCCACACAATTCATTTCCTTTCTCCTCTTTTCCTTCCTCTAATTGTTGTCCAAACAAAAGAAATAGGAGAAATCACATTTTTCTTCTCTTCTTTTCCATCTAATTCCCATGAAATAAACAAAGGCTTAAGGATCAAACAGATCTAGCCACTACCTCTCAAATCAACCAAACTAAATGAATACATAGTAACTTTCATTCACCATTACCTAAACCACTCTCACCAAAGATACCCAGATCAAAAGAACCAGAGGAATCCCAACTCCATCTCCTTTCTCCTCTCTCCTCGCCCTCCAAATAGGTCACCACTACCACCACAACAATTTCTCATACATTTTTGTCATCACTCTTCAAGAAAAAACTTATAACAACACCATTCAAATATTACATCACCTCTCCAATGCCTAACCTTTACCAAACTGAAAAAAAAAAAAAAGCTTAAAAACCAGGAAAAAGAAAAACATAAAACATAGGCCTACAACCTAACCTTTACCAAATTGCAACAATCTGTAGTGCTCAAACCTAAATCATTCGTTTGGTTTTGTAGAGATATTGGATCATTAGATTTGAAGGAAATAAAAAAGAAGAAAGAGAGAGAGAGAGAGAGAGAGAGAGCATAAACAAATTTGTTCTCTTACTTTCGTTAGCTGTCTCTTTCATCAGTGGTGTGGTTGGTGTGCGTGTGTGTAAGAAGAAGAAGATAGATGAGTCTAATATATGGGAAGGTCGATTTGGGTGTGGTTGGTGTATTGGTGTGAGAGAAAAAGAAGAAGAAGAAGAAAAGACATGCATCTGATGTGTCGATGGATCAGTTTGGTGTATGAGTGGGAGGATCGATTTGGGTTTGGATATTTGAATAGGTGCATGGGCTTTGTGATTTAAGTTTATATGGTTGGGTTTGTGTTGTGTGGCTTTGTTTTGTGTTTGTTTGACATGGTTTAGCTTTCCAAACATACCACGTATGAAGTTTCTATACACATAGATGTGTACTAGATACATAATGTTACATCATAGCAGACACGTGTCTTTCGTTCGCGGCCTACATGTCATTAAAGATGTTGTCATATTCAAAATTGGCAAGTTTAGAGGATTGGAGCAACATTTGCGAGGTTTTGAGGGTCAATCATCAAAATAATATAAGTTTTAGGGGGTGGGTATATATTAAGCCCACATTATTATAGACATCAACATAGAGGTGGCCACGGTTCATGAACCGCCAGTTCTAGTTCATAACCGCCTATTGAAGTTCATGAACCAGCGATTCAAGTTCAAAAAACCAGTGAATCGGAACCAAACCACCCAGATGTGGTTTTAGGCTGTTCGGTTATGGTTTCGGTCCGATTCTGATTTGATTCTGTTCGATCAACGAATTCAGTTTCAATTTGATCCGGCTCAAAAGAATTTTTCAAAAAAAAATAAATAATGTTAAAACCGTTGGTTCTGGTTAAAATCGCTAGTTTAGGAGGGTTAAAATCGTTGATTTAGGAGGTTAACCGTTGGTTCCAATTAAAAGCTGATTTAGGAGAGTTGAACCCCGATTAATTGCCAGTTAAACCGTTAGTTCCAACCGGCGATTAAATGGCGGTTCAACAATTTGGGGAAATCTTGAACCGGAACTAGTCTGTGAACCATCGATTTTTACTTTGTGGTTCACGATTTCGGGCCGGTTCTAGTTTTGAACGGTCAGGTTCTGTGTTTCCTGTCATGACCCTTTTTGGACCATGACCGGCGTACGAGGTGAACCGTCTATGGGAGACCAGTCCATCTCATACAAGCCTTAGAGAATCAGAAACTCTACCCAATTATTCATTTATCAAAACATTCTAATATAAAATCATTTATATGAAACCATATATGTATATAAAATATAATATATACAAGTGTAGCAAGATATAGTGTAAGTGTAATCAAATACAAAATATGAACCCTAGTAACCTAACAACATCTCGATGCAAAGCTCTAAAACAAAAGGAGAAGCCCTGGCAAGAGGGTATCACTAACCAATAATACAGACGCCTCACTGAGCTGAAGATGCCGAAAGTCATCCTTAAAATAGAGATGCACACAAACAAATAAAAGAAATGGGGTAAGAATCCAACGAGAGACAACACTCCAGATTGTCCCATACGTGCCTCACAAAGACTATTTTGAAAACAGTTCAAAAATACCACATGCAGGTATAAGGATATATACATATATATGCACACTACATACATAGTAGAGTTTTAAAAAAATTATTTCGAAAATATTCGCAAGCAAAGCAAACACATGGACACATGCACAACAATACTAGTAGTATCATAGTCAAAAATAGAGTATAAGTAATATGGGACCAATAATAGAGATTGTGTGGTATGTGCCACCCAATCAAGATGCATAATAAACGTGGACTTCGCTACTAATCAGAAACAAATCATGTGTCGGCCGGAACATATGGCTACTAACATCCATGCTAGCTGGGCCTTGGGAAAACATTGGTATATTAAATGCTACATACCCCATCGCTAGGCATCCCATATTAGATACAAAATCCATAATACTATAATATACATAAACAAAGCATGCAAGTCAGAATCAAAAACAGAAAGAGGAGATATATACACATTTACCAAATCTCAAAAACTGAGTATTGAATATTAATTCACATAATTAGATTATTAATTTAACCAATCATTATATTAGTCCAATTTCCGAATAAGTGTCAAACACAGTAAAAACAGATTCAGTTTCGAGATACAGCTTATGCATTTGAAACTGTCATCCACTCACATGGATGTTAAAGCAATAACAGCTAAGTACCATTGTCGGGCGGCTGATCTCGCTAACAGGAACAAGAAGTTGAAACAAAGATATCGGAAACAAAGCAAACAAAACACTAGTACTATGGCTATACCGAAATGCATACACATGCATATGCAACTCAAATGCTCAAACAAAACGCAAAAACCCATTTCTATCCAAAGTCTAATATAAGAAATCAGAAACTACACCTTGGTGTAATACTACACTTTAGGTCCCCGGACTTGAAAAATTACCAGCTAGTCCCCAAAATATTCTAAATTTTGATTTGATCCCTAACACTCCAAAATTTACATTTAATCCTCAAATATCTCAAAAACATCCAAATCAATTCCCTAACATATGCAAAATCACATTTTGACCCTTAAACGCCAAATATCGCATTTGGTCCTCAATGGCAAATAACACAGACAATCCAACTTTCGATTCAACCAATAAAAATTGAATCTAAATACCCATATAGATAAATCTCAACTTTAGGAACATTGATCTACAATTAGTTTATAAAAAACGACTCAATTTCCTCAAAATCTTTGAAAATCCGTCCAAACCCTAATACACTTACATAACTCATCAAATCAATAGAATCCAAGTTTAATTCAAGTGTTTAT
Source organism: Flueggea neowawraea (assembly GCA_948243855.1). NCBI lineage: Eukaryota > Viridiplantae > Streptophyta > Magnoliopsida > Malpighiales > Phyllanthaceae > Flueggea > Flueggea neowawraea. The sequence continues at coordinate 5,736 of CAODLS010426884.1, read as the reverse complement.
AACTCCAATCTAATAAGATATATCAGAAACAACTTCGAATCTAACGAGAAAATCATTAAAATCCGAAACCCTGGCTCCAAACAAACCCATTTAGTCCAAACACCAAGAACCTCCAAAACTAAAGCTAAATCCTATGATTCCAACCTCAAACATCCATATTCTAACAACAATCAAACCTCATTCCAACAGAAAGGAAGAAATTCGAACCAATCTTCAATTTTGGCCATAAAACCTAAATGAACAAATCATGAAAGAAGAAATTAATAAGCGTTTCTTGCCCTAATAATTGAAGTAGAAGCAATGGGAGATGGACAAAAATCAAATTGAGAGTGATTTGGTAGTTGAGGTGAGTTATGACCGAAAAAAGGTCGGATAGGGGGTATTTATAGACCCACAATGTCGAAACGTTATGTTTCACTCAGAATCGTCAAGGCAAGGCACATCTACGTGTGTAGTACCCATTCTATGCATGTAGTGTTGCTTCTACATGTGTAGCACAACACACAGCGTGTGTAGATGGAAAATCTGATAAGCCCTCACTCCTAGATCCAAAATCAACGTGCGCACCATGCTTATAATGCATGTACTTCACTGCTCACGGTGCAAACCTAGATTATGATCAATGAACATAGAAGCCCTACAACGCACATTGACAGTCTTAAGCACTTCCACGGTCTAACCCAGATAATGATCTACGTGCATAACGTCTATACAACGCGCGTAGATGGTCTCCAACATGCTTTACACGCGCAATTCCATATCCTAACGCATTCCAAACTCAAGGATCAAAATTCCCAACATCCTCAAATCACTTCGGAACTAAACAGAATGCTACGAGGTTCCGATTAGAACATGTGGATATTACAGTTCAGATTCCCTTTGGCCATGTCTACATAAACATCATGATAAATACATTGCCATGCATTGCATGGAGTACAATTTCTTGCTTTGTCAATGTCTCTTAATTACCCTAATTATCAAATGTATTAGAAATTCGTTCCAATATAAACATATCGAATCTTTTGAACCCCATCATTAAGATTTGAGAACAAATTAAGAATTGCTATTTAAATTTTTTAAAATTACATATTTTTGTCTTAATATTGTGAGTCCAATTTACTAAATTTGGGCCGTACAGATTCAAAAGATCAAATATTACAACAATATCAGTCAAAAAATCGTGCGGGTATTGAATACCATTTGAATACTATTTGATACCAAAATAGTATTCACGCTCCTACCACTAGCAAAAATTCATGTATTGAATACCATTTGAATACTATTTGATACCAAAATGCAACTACATATATTTGGTTGTATATCGATTGAATGCAAATTGGAAACTAATTTAATATTGCTGAATACTATTGGCACACGAAAATAACATTCCATGACTAAAGATTGTAATTTTTAAACGATACAAATCAGAAACCACTTGAATATTATTGAAAACAAAGTAAATATTATTTGAATACTATTTCAAAACTGATTGAATATCATTGAAGATATTCTAATTTTGAAGGGATACCTATTCAAGACCACTTAGATACTGTTGAAAACATATTAAATATTAATTGAATACTATATCAAAACTGATTGACTATCCTATTCTAATTTTGAAGGAATATCTATTGAAAACCACTTGAATACTAGTTGAAAACATCTAAATACTAGTTCAATATTATTTTAAAATTGATTGAATACTGTTTAAACAATTCTCATTTTCAATATGAATTGAAAACCACTCGAATACTAATTAAAAATGGATTAAATACCAGTTGAATGCTATTTTAAAACTAGTTGGATATAATTAAGACATTTCTAATATTCAAAAGGGATTGAAAACCACTTGAATGCTAATTGAAAATAGTTTAAATGCCACTTGAATACTTTTTGAATATTATTTGTTTATCATTTACACAACCATATTTTTAATGGATACTAATTGAAAGTCACTTGAAAAAATATTATGTGTATTTGATTAAAAACCGATTGAATACCAGAAGATTGAAAACAGATTGGAAACTAAAAATGCAAACACATGTGTAGAACAGTCAAATGAATACCAATGAATATTCTGTGGATAGAATACCAATCTAATATTGGTTGAATACCAATCAAAGACCTAATAAAAAATACTAATTGAATATAATAATAATAATAAATTTTCAATTGGTTTTTATTTTTTTATATTAAATCTCTCTTTTATATCAATTTTCTTCCAGATACAAGTATTTAAATCATAAAACGATGTTGTATTTCTACAATAATTTAATATGTTAAATTAAAAAGTAGGCTACCTAGTCATAAATTAACATTATATGGATAAAACACTAAATAGATACTGATTGAATATCATCTGAATACCAATTGAATAATGATTGAAAATTGTTTGAATACTGTTTTCATTTGGTTTTTATTCGGTTTTCAATTTATTTTTCATTCAATTTCAGTTACTTTATTATTTTTTTCTTAATTTAGATATGAATTATTTTTCGCTTGATTTTGTATGATTTGAATTTCGTTTTTTTTTATTCAATTTTTGTTTGGTATTTATTTGCTTTTTTATTTTTCTTGCAAAAATAAAATTGAATAAATAGACACATCCCATTCTAGTAGTTGAGGACGATTACAGTGACTGAGGGGGTCAAAGACCAAAAGGTGATTTATTTATCAGACAATAATTCTTCTTACTGCTAGATCCAATCTCTTGGTTCTTAAGATTGGAAAAATAATTTCATGTTCTTCATTTTGGAAGGGAGGGTTAGAAAAATCCCATTAATTGCAACTTTTTCTAGACCTCTGGGAAAAGCATGACAAAAAAGGATAGATCCACGATCCCTTCTTCTCCCTAGAATGAAAGGGGCGATCTTGTAGTTCTTGATCAGTGAAGATATGTTGTTAGGTACTCCATTTTATTTTCCCATTGAGGCCAAACCTAAACATTGCCATACACTGAAAAGAGATATATGGATTCTCAAGAAGAGTGGTCGCCTTTCCCTTGGATTGCTTAGATCCCACAAGTGAATAGAAAGTTGGATCTCCATTGGATATCACCTTAATTGACCCATCTATTCTCCTAATGAGAAATTTGGAAAAAATAATAACACATGTGGGCCTCGAGTGTTTGAACATTGTGACAACACATGTGCTTGCTTCTCTTGCATTGGGTGCCATAAAAGCGTAAATAAAAAAGGAAAGGGCTGTACACATGAAATTTTGAAAAATGGAGGACCATAATTTAGCAAGAAAAGAATTATAATTTAGGAAACGTTGCCATGTAGATGCAAATAAGTTAGAAAAATAGTGTTGCGTGTAATTTTCTCAATTAGAGAAGGCCTAATGTCAACCCTCAAGCTAAATTAGAGGAGGCCAAGATCTAAATTATCTAAATGAGAGAAGGTTCGTTTCTTGCTTCGACCTTTTTAGACCAAACCCATTCAGATTCTAGTCCTTTCGTTTTTTTCTTTTATCAGCTCAGTGTTTAGTATTTCTAAAATGTCTCAGTTCTAAGCATCCACTACATGGCCAACGTAACCGTTATTTCTCCAGACTTAGCACATATACACAAGGTAGAAAAGACACATAGAGTACACTTAGGCGTTGCCTTATATAAACTCGTAAACACTTGAATACATTACAATAAGTTCACACTTCAGTTAAGTATGCATCACAACCACACTTCACTTAATTAGAAAATGAGACTCGTACAACAGAGTGAACAAATTGAGACTTGAAAATCCTAGTTTTTAAATTCATGGAATAATCCAATGTCCATCAGGTTTTGAATCGAGAAATCCATTATTCATTGTGACTATTCAAGATAATAGCACGATCAGGTAAGACTTCGTAGTGATTTCTATTGTTTCCTTTGATGCGATATGCTTGCACGATTATTAGGTTTCATTTTCTTGACATTTTTATAACCACTAGTTATGAGCTTCTTATTTGGGTGTATCTGGAGAGGGTAAATTAGGTGTTTAGGTCAGCATAGTGTTTGTGACTAATGTCTAAGATTTAGGGTTTACACACTATCGTATGAAATGAGATTGCGGTAGATGATGGTGAGATTATGCACAATGAGTTACAGCAGTTGTTTGGAGACAACAACAAAAGGAAGTTGATACAGCGAAATGTTGATAAGAAAGTCAAGATTATGCATGAGCCGTAATGCCTTGTCTATTCGAACGTAAAATTTCTTCTCAATACTATAGAGACGTGAATCTTTTGCTTCTCACCTTAGTTGATAACCTTCAAAGACAAGTCTCTAGCAATGCAATGCAAGTTTCTGCCTTTTTAGATTACAAAACACTTGATGGTTTTGGAATGCGTCTTCTCTGGTGAATGATTATTGTTTCTGGGATGTGGCTTTCGATTGCTAATGTCTGAGTTTTGGAATGCTTTACCTATAGGGAATCTTGATTGGAACATATTGTGGTCTCTTAATATCCCTCCAAAGGGAAAAATTTTGTTTGGAGAACTTTTGTCAACTTTCTCGCCACCAAACTGAATCTGAGATCTACAAGGGTTGATATAGATCCTTTGTTCTTTCTATAATGCTTCATCAGAATCGGAGTCTCATGTCCCGGTTGATTGCATGATGCTATAACCGATATAGTCTTTGATTGGCTTTAATGCCCCCATGTACAAAGTGATGATCTAGTTTCATGGTTCTCTTCAATTGCTCACCTTGTTGATGGGTTGCAATTGCAAAAACTTTGTTGCATCATTTAAGCCATTTGGTCTCACTGAAATGCTTTGTTTTTGCGACATGAACAATTTTCCAGCACCAAAATTCATGCTCAAGCCACTTCTTTGTTCACTCAATGGCATCATAGCAACAACAGTGTTACTAATCCGAAAACATGCTATTTCGGCCTCTCTTCCTACAACTTCCTCTACAAAGCCTTCAATCATATAATCCTCCACCCTCTGGACTCTTCAAGATAAATGTTCATGGAGCAATGTTTTGCAGGACATGAAGACATGGAGCTGGCTGATTGCTTTGTAATCATCATGGCGGGATGCTAGGGTGGAAAAATCTCTCAGCTCCAGCTCCTTTGAACCTTGCTCTTTCTAAGGCTCTTGTTGTGAAGAATGCTACTCAATGAGCTATCAGTCATAGTGTGGATAACTGATAATTGAAATTGATTGTTTACGGTCCTCATCCATCCCTGTTGATTACTCTTATGTTGGTTTAGTTTTATTAGATTGTTACTCATTGTTAGCCAAAATTACAAATTATTAGTTGTGCTTTGTGTTTGATATGCTCGTCGGCCTACACCTAGAGACTAAGGCAAGTGTATCCATCGTCTATAGCAAGTGGACCAATGATTATTAGTAAATTCCCTTCCTCTATTATCTAGCCTAGAAAATAAATGATTTCGAATAAATAAACTAACCAAGAATAAACTCAAATTAAACGTTAGAACAAACGATGAGAAAATGACACCTAGACGCTGAATGCCCCTAGACCGAATTAAGTGATAATGACTCATTATTCAAATAATCATTCAGGTAATTGGACTGTGGAAATTCCTAAGGTATATTAACCTCTTTCTCGAGTTAGCTAATGCCTAAAGACTAGGTTGATTAACCGGAATCTCTTCCTAATTAAAACCCCTAACGTTTCTTTAACACACTGCTCTATGAATTTCACTATTAGGTTTGACCCTAATCCGGAGGATTTATGTCGACCTATCTCTAGGTTTGCATGCAACTCCTCTCAATTATGAA
>CAODLS010426833.1:0-18264 GCA_948243855.1 Flueggea neowawraea | reverse complement strand
AAAAGAATCTAAAATTATCTCCTTGACCTTACAAAATTCGGCCCTCATCCTATTCAAGCAATAGGGTGCCGAATTTGCTTTCCTAGTCTCACTAGGTTTGCCTTTCTTGTCCCACAAGAATATTCACTTCCTAAATAATTTTGTCACATATAAATTAGGGTTTTATTTTCCTTGTCAAACAAGAATAAAACTCCTAATTAGTCATGGACTCCTAATTAGTTAGTGTGTGCCGAAATTCCACCTTTTCACACAAGGAAAAAGGCTCCTAAAAAATAGGAGGAGTGATGTGTGTGTGCCGAATTTCTTCCCTCTAATTAGGATGAGTGTGCGGAATTTTCTCCCTCCTAATTAGTTTAGGTTTAGCCGAAATTCATCATGGGTTTTATTAATGTTATTGGGCTTTTAATTATATGATACATTATCATTAAATAAATCACTCACATAGGCTGAATTATGTCACACATAATTAAATAATCATAACCATGACAATTGATGATTTATATTAAAGGTCCATTACATTAATGAAATATGTATTAAATCTTATTTAACACATAAATTATAAAACCCTGAATTATTATTAATTAATTTAATTAATCATCTTAATCATTCAATTATCACAAAGAGAGAGCCTTTGTAACCAATCCAATTTGTTCTTTTGTGTGACCCAATAGGCCCACTCGAAATTGGTAATGGGCATTGTCCCAAACCTTTGGACCCAAAGTCCATAAGCAGTATCTAATAATACATTATGGCGACCCAAAATCGATTGGATGTCGGTGATCCGAGTTAAGTTTTCACAGTCTGATATTTAGTTTTTTTGTCTCACGATATCTCATCTAAGCATAAGGTATGGTCACATGTCAACCTTATATTGCTTAGCATGTTTCTTGATCTTAAGTAGATTGATATAACAAATGACATTGATAAATCCATTTATCAATTCATTCGAGTATGCATACATTCCATCAATCCTACTCATCAAGTGGCCAAGAGATATCACTCTTCATAAGAAGAACAAATCCATCACTCTCACTATCACTCATCTACATGATTCATGTAATATCCAATCATAGCATTTATTGTTACCCTATTACGGATAACGTTTGACTAAGTAAAAACATGTGATTCCTCATGTAGGAGTCGATAGTGAGTTTCAGTCAGAGGATTCAAACATCACCACTGCATGAAAGCTACTTTGTGACAACAATCCATGAAGTGCTTTCATAGCGGGCCAGTCCAATACATGTTTCCCAACATGTATCTATATTCTAAGTTGATGTCTCATATTCATAATCAGTAAAACATGATTATCCACTTAGCAACATACTAATCTTAATTCATTATCATTCCCATGATAACGATCAATTAGGGAAATTTAGAATAGTATCTATATTATCCTTATGGTTCTACTATCAAGTCACGCACTTGATGGCATAAGGAAGAATAAATCATTCATGGATTTTTATCTTCATAAAACAAATATTATTTCATAGAAATAAAAGGCCTCTTTTTATCAAATAAACCAAATGACAATGTATACATGATTGAACTAGGGCACAAAACTAACAGTCTCCCTCATAGGCAATCTCTATGGTTTGCCAAATCTCTTGAGTTGTCTCACATTGTTGGATCTTGTTAAATTGAGATTTGCTCAAGGAGCAATAGAGTATGTGCATAGATGAGCCTCTTGTCATTGTCATTCCATTCTTCTCTTGGATTCTCCACTTTTCTTTCTTCCACCAATTTTGTTGGCACCAATGGACCATCAACTTCCCACATATCCATCCTTTCTGATTTAAGGAACACCCATCATCCTTCCATCATCCTTGTTTTCCAATAAGTATAATCACTATCATCAAAGAAAGGAGCACGATTAATAGTCAATCTTTCATATCTAGAAATATCATTTAAGAATGCCATTTTTGAAATCTTCAACTCTTTAACTGTTAAGCCAAAAATATTATCAAGAGCACAAACTCTAATACCAATTGTTGGCCCCAAGAATAACACTCCAAGAGGGGGTGAATTGGAGTTTTAGATATTTCAAAAGATTTGTTAAAAACTTTTACAAGTTAAACCAAATAACAAAGCTGTAACACATCACTTGTTCTGACTAGGCTTTCTATAGCTTTCCATTTAATTTTGATTTGATTCATTCAATTTTGATTCAATTATTTGGTGTCTAAGGTGTTAATCAAGTGATTAGTGATCATTTATGATGATAATTTCATAAGGCTATATGTCGTTGACCTTCGAGAATGTTCTGATAAGTGTTAGAGTGCAAATGGTGTCTAGTATGTGTGGTAGCATAGTGAGAACGTGCGTTGCTCTCTTCTTCAGTGTGCATAATCTAGAAAAAGGCTCAAAACGTTCATTGACCAAATGGGACATATGTTATATAAAGCTTAATGGTGATCAACGTACGTTGCATGTATGGTAACACACATTGCAAAATGTTTCAGCCGAATAGAAGGTTCTAGAAGCTACATAATGTACGTGGTGGCTTTGGCAACGTACGTTGTGGTCATATAACATATTTTTTCATGAAAAATTACGTACATCGCCTTTGAAAATCATAGAAACGGCGTGTTTTGATCCGTCCGTGATTAAAACATCCTAAACCCCGATACCCTTCGTCATTTCACTCTTTGTTAGCCATTTCTCACTCAAATCCATCCCAACCACTCCCATTTTGTTCCTCTAACATTCCTTGATCATCCTTGAGGTAAGATTAACATTCTTTCCTTGTTTTTGCATCCGGTTTCATGCATTAATCTTAGGTGTTTGTTTTGTCCGAATTTCCAAATGGGTTTCAGATTTTGTGTGATTATGTGCAAATGGATGCTTAAGATTGTTAGATTATGATAGAATGAGGTTAAACAAACATGATTTGAGCCTTGAATTGAAGGATTCAAGTTGGTTTTGTTGTGGGTTAGGGTTAATTCTGTCTTGGCCGAATTTTAGGAATTTTTAGTTATTTTGATGAAACAAATTGTGGATTTATGTTTAGAATGATGATTTGAGGGCATGTGTATGGTTTGAAACATTGGGTTTTGAGAGGAAAGAATTTATGGACGTTTTGGTGAAGTTTGTTGTCACAAGGACCAATTCTAATATTTGTATGCTCAAGGACTAAATATATTTGCTATATTAGGGGTTAAAATGAAATTTTGAGAGTTTAGGAGTTAGTTTGCAATTTCTGAGAGTTTGAAAGTTCAATTAGGAATTTTGACAACTTGGGGACCTAATAATAATTTTTGAAAATTTTGAGGACAATTTTGTAATTTTACGAGATTCGGGGACTAAAACGTAATTTTACAAAAGTTCAATGACCCAACTAAAATTTCGCGTAGATTCTGATTTTTGAGGTTAGAGTGATAGAAATTCGACCAAAATAGGATTTTTGAGGTCGTCTTAGAAATTGCACTCATATATTCTCGGTATCGCCACAGTACTATATCATTCCGTATTTGACTCAGTTATAATCTGTTTGTTTTCAGTTTCGTGTCTGCTTGTAGCTTCATTCGATTTTCGAGGTGCTCAACTATCCACTGGTGACCCGTGACCGGATTCTTTGGCACGGAGTCCAAGTGAGTGCGGTACCAGCTTCAGATACATAGATTGTGTCTTTCAAATTTATTTATGTTTTTGATGTGCTACACTTAAATCTGTAAGTCTGAATAATTAAGGATCGAAATCTAATAAAATTTGATTACATGAATTAAGGAATAAAAGGAATAAATTATCTATAAAATTATTAGTTTCAATATCAGTATAAGAAATCAGTATCCATATCAGAAATAAATATTTGTTTGCATGCATGTTTGTTATCAGTATTTAATATATATATATATATATATATACGTAATTCGAGACTTGGGACACTCAGCTACAGAGAGGCGTAACCTATGATATACCATGATCAGTGAAGGCCCAGTTACTAGGGTTGGTGGTAACCCGTGTGTGTAGCGCAAACACACATGATTAGTACTAGGTGGCATAGTCCACATAAGCTCAATCCAGTATCTATTCAGTTTCGCTCCGTCCCAGTCAGATATTTAGTCACATATATTCAGTTCTTATGTATTTATCATATGGTATAATATTTATTTGTGTGAATAATCGTATGTGTTTGCTGAGGGTGCAACAATTTTCAAAAAAGGGATTTTCAAACTAATATTATACGTAGCGTGTATATGTACATACAATATGTATTGCATGTGGTAGTTTTTTTAAATGTTTTCAAAATGGTTTTTGTGAGGGCTCAAAGCTGATCTGGAGTGTTACCCCTCACTGAGATTTCTCACCCATCCCTTAATATTTTTTAGGTACTTCCTGTTGGACATTCAGTATCGTTTCAGCTTCCTGATCTCAGTGAGGCATCTTCGACATCAGTGAGTAACCTTTTGCTCGGGCTCAATCATTTGTGTTAGAGCTCCGCACCAGGTTGCTTATGGAATTTTGGGTCAATTTGTATTTTGGTTTATTATGATTTTACTTATATATTTTTTATAATATTTTTGATACATATTTATGTTTATATTTTTAGTTATATATATACTTAGATTAAATTATATTTTATTATTAATTTATATTACTTATAAATTTTTTAAATGGTTTAATAAATGTTTAAAATGAATAAGTAGGTAGAACATCTAATTCTCCGAGGCTTGTGCGAGATAAGTTGGGCATTTAGTTCAGTTCGTCTTGTACGCCGTTCATGGTCCGAAAACGGGTAGTGAAAAAAAGCTTTATACAAATAAAATCAAATTATAAATGTGGAAGCAATAAACCACCAATTCACAAATAAGATAAAGAAAATATAGAGAAAAGTAAATAGAGTAGGGAGAGAGAAAACAAAGCCTCGATTTATAGTGGTTCGGTCCTCATTGACTTATGTCCACTCCTTGAGATCCACTCAAGAATTTCAATCTAATATCTCCTCTCTTATGGGTGGAGGGAAACTATTTATACCACTTGTTTTTCTGGAATCAACAAACAAACTGTTACACCTTGTTTTTTCTTGCTTAAAAAGAAAACCTTTAGCCTCTCTTATTTTTTTAAGAAAACAAAACAAAAAAAAACTAACCACTAGTTTTCTAAGGCTCATTAGAAAAACCATGTTTTTTTAAAGCATAACAAGGAAACCTATATACCCAAGACAATAGCCTTACTTGTTACAAAATCAACCCAAGATATAACAAATTGAAGCTCACACCAACTCAGAAATATGATAGTAAATACAAAAACTCTAATGGGTTAGAAATGTAGATATGAGAGAGAAAGTTAATAGCAAACTTAGCATTGGTCTCTCTCTTTTCTCTTTTAATCTAGGACGTCTATTTGTAGCCACTTGGTAGAAAATAGTCATTGGAAGTCTCAAAGTAGCCGTTGTGAGAGAATAGAAAATTTTGTCCATCCATGACATCACTTCATCTACATGCGTAGCTCTTCCTTTAAGTGCATAGTCAATGTAAGCATCAAAGTTTAGCGTTCGTTGATATGCCATCTACATGCCTTGTCTGAACTTCAGTGTTCCCTCCTTTGAGAAATCTTGCCTCTACGTGCTTAGACCAACCTTTACGTTCGTTAAGCTTCTTATCTGTGTGCTTAGACCAATCTTCTACGTGTGTTGTCAATTTCTCAAGATAGCACCTTTGATTCTCCTGTCAACATGTATCAGGAATATTCAAATTCAAATTTTCAATGAGCGTCTTGACTTTGTCTGCATCTGCAGCTCGTCTATGTTCGTTGTCTAATCACTAAGTGCATAGAACAGTCTTCTTCAAAGTCCAAAGTTCTAGCCCTTTCTATGTGCATAGAAGACATCTCTACATGCGTAATTGTTATCTCTTTTCATGTCTGCACCTTTAGCAAATCTACGCACATTCCATCAACAATCTACATGCCTTAAAGGATATTCAAAATCTTCTAGTACAGGCAACTACGTGCGTACCATCCTGTCTGCGTGCATAGCATAATCCAGTGGTTCTCAGAAATTTATTCATACTTCTCTATGTGCTTAGCCCTACGAACTACGTATGTTGACACACTAATTACGTGCGTAACATTTATCTAAAGTGTGTTGTGGCCATGTTTATATGTAGTACGTACTTAAGCAAGGCCTAACATGCTTAATTGCCACAAATCAAAGAATCTTCACTTTTACATTTCTTTCATGGATGTTTTGTACACATCATTATCAAAACCAAAGTCAGCACTTCCTCTTCCATTCCTATCTCTTCGTTGCCTCTCTTCCTCCTCCATTTTTGGATTATTGAATGCGGTGCAATTAGGATTCAGGTATTCTTTTGCTTTCGTGTCTCTATTCTTCAAACAATCTCTAGGTAGGAGCTCGTTTCTGTTAGGCTTGAATGATTTCTTTGATGTGAAATGATTTTTGATGAATTGTTGAATCTGGGTAGATTTATTTTCTAATCTAGATTCAGTTTTTGTTCTTTTGAAATTCTAATAGTTTGTGTGAAGTGCTCTTGTTTTTCGGATTGTTGCAATGATTCTTCAATTTAAATTAGGTTCGGGGAATGACGATGAAGTGGATGCTTTACTGTATAAGACGATTGTTATTAAGTAAGGCTTTATTGGTTCATGGAATAATTTATGAATTAAAAGGAAAGGGAAGTTTCGGTCTGGAACATGGCAGTGTTGTGACTGGATTCAGATTTCAGGTGTTAATTCTATTTTTGTGCTTGCATTATTTGTAGGTTATACAACTTCAAGGAGACAAAAAAAGAACGTATTCACTTTACCTTGTTCAGGTAACGAAATAACAATGTCCAGAGTTCTGTTTTCATCTTAAGAGCTTGGTTTTTTGTGTATGCTTAATTTTCTTTGTATATATCAATATGGGATAAATGTTTTAATGCTTTTAATATTGTTTTGTAGGACACTTCTACTAACGATGAGGTTGTTGAATATTCGTTTTCTTGAATGGATGAAATGAAAGAATAGATTGATGTTTTGAAATAACATTTTGATGTTGTTATGTTGTTTACTTAGATGAATTTGACTTGTTTTATGGATCATTATATTTATTTGTGGATCATTATATGTATCATATATGCATGAAAAAACATTGTGGTGTTTTTGTTGTTGAATGTTGAAGAAATTTGAGTAATGTTTAAATTTTCGAGTTTTTAAACGAGTCAAGCCGAGTTTAATAACGAATTATTGAACGAACTGAGCTTGGTAACAAGTTGTCGAACGAGTCGAACCGAGCTTGGTATCGAGTTGTCAAACAAGCCAATTATAACGAGTTTTAAACGAGTTAAACTCGCAAACGGTGAAAACGAGCATTAAGCAAGCCGAGTTCGAGTAGCTCGCGAACATTAATTGAGCAAAACGAACTAAGTACGAACAAAAATCTAAGCTCGTGTCAAGCTCGAGCTCAGAGGTACTTCAATCGAGCCGAGCTCGAGCACCAAGAGTTTGAGCTCAACACGGCTCGATTACAGTCCTATTTTTCCAATACTTTTCGTGTATTTTTCATTTTTGAAGAAACAAAACAGTGAACAACCTGATTATGAATCGTGATACAAAAACTGACAATCCGTGTAATAGAGGATATTTCTTTTAATTAAAAAAAACCTTTTTTACGGCCATCAAGAGAAAGCGAATCTATTTGGAATACAGCACATATTAATTGCACCCTTTATAAAATGTTAATGGTAGATCTTTTGTAATGATAATCTTAAAAGAATAAGTTTAGGACCTTCAAGACAAATCAATTCGTACATATTCTTCAATGTTTTATGTAGTAGAAAATAGTGTTCCTTTTCTTTTTCTCCATAAAGTATCCATATATAGTTGAAAGTCAAATGTTCTCTTTTTTCCCCAGAAAATCATCCCTAGATTGTCAAAAGTCAAAAGTTAACACACTAGCCATGCAAGAACCAGCAAAATTAGCCAAACCAACCATCAAATACAACCGATATCTGCTCAAACAAGTCAAGTCAGTACGTCTCATCCAAAACTAGAAAAGGACTTGAAGATGGGAAGTGTTATGTGATATTCATCATCAATGCAAAGTGGGAGTGATCAATGCATTAAAATGTGTGATCAAATTTGATTAACGCTTATTAAACCAGAACCAGTCGTGTGATTGACAATGACTTTCATTTTCATGCACCAAAATTTCTCAAAGAATCAAGGCAAAAGCGAACCAAGGGAAAAGCCACTGCTCAAAAGTCTCAAACAATAATTGGGCACTTGCAGAAGTAGCCATTAAAACTGCCATTTAAGTTGCTTCTCAACTATTAAAATATGGATTCTTTACCCTGTGAACTATAAACCGTTCCCTTTAGCCCGATATAACTTTCATGTTAACAGAGCTAAGCGCGGTAGTATACATGTTATCGAGAGAGGACAAAGGGGACAAGATATTGGGGGTATTTGTCCAGAGTATTTTGAGGATAACAACGTACTATTCACGTCAAAAAATGTGTTATTCTCTTTATTTTTTCATTATGCAATTTACGGCTAGAATTACGGTACAAGTAATTCCCCCTATGTGTGGTACCGGAACGTCTAGATGAACATTAAAATTGTATTTTATCTCCACCTAAAAAATAAAAAACAGAATGCAAGATCACGAGTCACTTGCTCCAATTGATGAGGTGGCATTTTGAATGGTCAAGATGAAGTCTAAATGCATCTCGACCATCTCGTACCACTTGTATGAGAAACTCTTCGTATCGTAACCAGAGTTACAATCTACTTCTCCTAAATCTATCTATTTCAAACACACACCCCAACCAATGCATTTAGTGCATTTAACAATTCAACTCGTTATATTACATACCATGACCCAGTTTAGTCCTCAAAATTGAATTCTTTAACATTGTTTCAAATCTGCTCTGGATTGGACACACGCGAGCACAGTTGACTTTAGACACACTGAAGTCCACACAAACAGTGAAAGAAAGATCAACAAAGCCAAACACAAATCAAATTGAAAGATTTGAGAGGTTAAATTCAATCCCCACTGCGAAGAAAAAGGCAGACCTTTTAATTTTGACCACTCCGTCATTGGCATTCACGATTTCTCCATTATGAGATCACTAAATCTTCCTTACCGTTTCTCACTTATTGTGGTATGGATGCTTCCACGGCTGGAAAACCCATTTGCTTGTGACTAAAACACCATAAAATAATGATGGCTCAAAAGAAACAACTACATATATAATGCAAAAAAAAAGTGATAATAATAATAATAATAGTAAAACAATTTGGGGAAAGTTCACAGTAGACTGTCTGATGTAGTTTGAAAGAGAATCCAGTTCCCACCAAGATGAAACAAGCAAAATGATTTGAGGCAAAATAATGGTCTTTGTCGTCGGGGTAGTAGTGGTAGCTTATTACTGTTGATGCACAGTAATATTAGGCCACATTTTATTCCCGCACATCATGAGATTACAAGACTTTCAGAGTAAAAGTTGTGGTTTAGATCGATCTTTCTTTCAAATTCTTCACCAGATGAGTGGAGAGAGAGCTTTGAGAGTCCGTTTGACGCATCGGGCATGAATACAACGGCCAAACTATGGTTTAAAAGATGCAGAGCAGAAAATCCTTGCAAAGGTGGCAGCAATCAGTTACGGAACGAAATATAATAATTCTGCAAGTATTAATCAGAAAACTGAGAGATCTGAGAAAGATTCGCGGTACTAAGATAGAGTTCGTCTGTTGAATGACTCCACTGTCAAGTTGGCAGTGAATGCAGGGATTGAATTCATCTTTCGGATGAATATATCAACCTGCAAATTGCATTTCCAAACGTTAAATTCACTTCCTAATTTCAGATAGTAATATAATAAGATAATTCTGTAAGCAAGTGCTAGGAATTTGCTGTCTATTCAAGTAATTTTCACAAGTAATAGGCAGAAAAAGGCAAAAAAAAAAATCACAAATGATGACATGATTCTTTTTATCAAATTAACATGTAGCAAATAGTAGTAATGCTGCAGAAATCATAATGTTATTGTCATCAACGCAAGTGTGGTTATTTTCATATAAAACAAGAAGACATATTTACAAGGTAGAATAACGGAAAATTGAAGCCGGTTTAAGAAGGAAATCTTTACAGGTGCAAACTAAGTAATGATAATTGGAAAGAACTTAAAGTTCCAACAAGAGAAAAGTGCCTAGTCTTAATCCAGGACTTCCAAAACTACCAGCACATGCTATGTTAATCGCACTGAGAAATATTAGTAATACGAAAAGCATCATATGAAGAAGCTGAATATGTGACTAGCTTTCCCAAATATTATGAAAATTCTTGTGACCACCTTTCACAAATATTATGAAACTTCTTCCAAGAGACACCTTCTACCATATTTTGGTCAGATACTTTATTAGATTTCAACCATTAAACCAACAAGGTTCTTATCAGTCTCATTGTTGGTCACTTTAAAACTGAGTTTTATAAACAAAGGGCTAGTTTGGCAAAAGCATGTTACTATTTTGTATCTTTTGTATTTTCTGTAGTTTTTGCCTTAACAAACATGTATTTTATTTCAATTTTTCACGATTCTTTTCTTTATCTGGAACCTTTTCACTAGTTAGCTTCCTATTTACTATTCGACCTACAAAATATACTCATCATTCCACAAGCCCAAAGTACTCAACCAAAATATTTAAACACATCAGTGTTAGAATGATTTGGAAAGAAAGTAAGCCTAAATATCTTTTCTAGAAAGCAGAATATTAACTCCTTGAAAAAAAATAAGGAAAAATATATATATATGTGGTATACCTGACGAGATATCTCAGGCTGAGAGGTGTAATCATTCACCTGTTAATAAAAGGAAAATAAAAAACAGTCATCATTCATCTCTTTCGTCATTTCAGCTGAACCAACGTTAAATTCCAAATCTATATCCTAAATGAACTATATGCTGTTTGACCGTAGCATTAAGTCAAACTGCAGCTGTTCAATCAAACAAAGCTGAACCTTTATACCAATTTAAACAACATTTTTTAGATAAACCTTCAAATTAAAAGACATAATATAGATTTGAAATGTAAGCAGAATAGTATATTAAATAATTCTGTCGAACATCAGGCATCTCAGTTTTGTATATTATCATACCAAAATGTTTGTGTTCCCTGATTCATATTCAAATTCAAATTCAAGCTTCTCATCATCACTTTGAGCATACACAGATTGCAGTGTAAATCGAGTGACTGGTATTCCATTTGAGCGTTGCTGTTCATCCATGAAAATCTGCAAAGTAGAAGCATAAAGTACAACTATCAAATTCTTTGTTCGTACACAATCAAGGGATTAAACCATCTGAATATCGGGATAGTAAAATCACAGCAGGGGATGTATCAAAGAAGAACAAAATTGGCAAAGCCAGTTAAGGCATTACATATAGACAAAATAAAGCAAACTGATTTATGCTACCTTGTAACCAAAAAGTTCACAACATGCCCTTCTGAACACTGAAATCCTATCAGCAAAGACAGTCTTATATCTGTTATAGAAATAATTAGAACAACTTAGTGATGATAATATTATATCACAGCTCATGATGCAATGGCTAATATATTTGTATTAACCTTTCTTCTCTTTTTCCAAGAGTTGCAATTTGCTCTTTTAACTTCTTTATCTTCTCAGATATATGTGAGTCTACCAACGTCCCAGCATCACCTGAAAGACAATTTGGAAAGATGGAAATGCCGTCATAGAACTACATGTTACCAAGCATACAGTCCTTAAAGAGGTAAATAGTGAATAATTTAGTTCCTCAAAAAAGTTATTTTCACCTGAAACAGCGAGGCACATAGTGTTGCAGGTAAATGGAATAATTAAATTGCACCCTCTTTTATAACAAATCAAAAATTTAAAATTTGAAATTTTTTTTAAGTGAATAAAAAAAAATCCTCTCACTAGTTAACATTGCCAGCAGGGGAATGTATAGATCACTTGGTGGTAGTCAAGTTCACATTCTTGATTTGCAAAAAGGTATGTTCTCTTCTCTGGGTTGCGAGGAGCCAAACAAAATGAGCATGCCCGTGAAAGATATGTTCACTACCATCTTAATATTGTAGCTTTGCTTCTTATTCTCAACATGTCAAATTTCCTCCATATTTTTATTTTGATTCCATATTAAAAAGGAAAAAAGAAAAAGAGAGAGAAGAGGAAATGAAGATGGTATACTCATCAATAAGATGTCATCAATTCTCATTTATTTTGACAACCACGGATAGCAAGAAGAAGAAAACATTATTTCTGTACCATTGATTATAGCTTGCTTTTTGCAATATGTATCTAATCGAAATGGCAATTTAAGATAACTCTAGGCTCTATCTACCAATAGAATTATGCATCTTCGGAGAAAATTAACCATTATTCAAAGTATATTAACTTTTCAAATCCATTAGTTACCAGAAGTTGCAAACAAGATGATATAAGGAAACACAGTATAAAAATAAAATGAAAAATGAAGACAAAAAAGTTCAAACAGCAATGTTTGATACCTGACTGACTCTTCAATTTTTCAATGGCCTGTAGCTTTTCCTTCGTCTTTTGCAACTCAGATCGTAAAACCTCTATAGTTTGTTTGGCAATCATTATCTACTGCAAGGATATTAACCATTCTCAGAACTTTTGTATTGGCAGCAGAGAAGTCGCCATGACCTAGCTGCAAAAGAAAAGAAAAATAAATGTGAATGACTAGACTTTGCACAGAAGGCGAATCATTTTTACAAGTTATTTGCAAGTCCTATATAATAGGTAAAGAATTGATAGCAACAATTATAAAAGAGTTGCATAAAACAATGTATTGTTTCATCAACAGAAAAAACAAAACAGAAATATACATCAAAAAAATCACTACATGTATACATAAAAAGGCACAAGACAACACCAAGGCCTTTGCAGTACTACAGAAGGCAATATGCAAGTGCACAGCATAAAGTATTATCAAGGCAATCGAGCAATAACAAGGAGTTGAGTCCAAAGAATCATATCAATAAAGTTGGAATCTTATGAGCCTAATTTTATCAAATTGTTTGTACATATTTTCAGATTCTGTTTACATATATAAAAGCATAATATTGGGATATCATATATTCTAATATTTGGTCTATTTCAATTTCATGAGCTTCTATCAAATATTTATTCATCTCAACCTTCAGTATGAGTGAAGCTCAATTAAGTTTGTGCCAAGATATAAGCTGATTTCCAGGTTTGCACTGTTTCACCTTTGGCTAAGCTCGATTGTACTCCCAGTCAAGTTTAGATAGGATTAATGTCCTTCAACAACCAATGCAAGTACAATGAAAAATATTTTCCGTTTAATTGATGACAGTTGGAGATCTGTCAGTATTTTTCCTAACTAGTTAAAGAGCCATGCACAGAGCGGATACAGAACAAGGAAGTCTTCATTTGATTTACTCTATTTTAGAGATAAATTTTTTTTTTGAATAAAAACCCTACCCACTTGTATACTAACCCAACTAAGTTGGCCTAGCACACAAGTGGCCCCACATCCCAACCAGCTCAACTAGGTTGACCATGCCGAAGAGTGGTGAGAGTGAATATTATTAATGCTCCAAGAAGAAAGAATACAAATAGGGATCAAACACATGAATGTCACGGTACAGTAATTAACAAAATGATTAGGGAAATCTAACATACTATGCTCATGGAGTGAATGATTAGAGTAAAGACCACGCTTGGCAAGCCAGTGAGCAGGGAGATTAGCAACTCCGTAGATGTGCTTGATGGATATCTCGTGTTTCTGTTAGAGTAACTGTCAAATCGACCAAACTAAATTTTGTTGGTTGCCTCTCCACCGAATAGGATTTTTTGTTTAACCGATTTACTATGATTAAATTAATTATATATAATAATAAATAATCAATCATTCCAACAAACAACTTTAAAACAATTTAAGATGAAGAAGGTTTGGTTTAATTAATACTAAAGCATTATAGTAATAACTAAATATTAACAGTCTTTTATTATTAAACAATAGCTTAAAGAATTAATTGAATATTAAATCTCTATTAATAAAAAATCTGAAAATTTTAGAAAAGTAAACCCATACAAATCAACCTACAGCTATTTCATATGCCACCCTTATCTAGATATTATATATATGATGATTGCAATATGAAAGTCTAAAAAACAGAAAGCTATATTGGACAGATTCTTTGACATATTAGTTAGAAATACTAGCAATAGGAATTGAGTATCAAAAGTGATTCAAACTAATTTTGTTAAATTGATTCGATATATAAGAAACTGGATAACAAGAAGGGAAGCAATTTTGTCAATTATTACTAACGAAAAGCTTAATCAATTGGCCTCCACAGAATATAGATGAATGAGGAGCTTCCAAACATAAAGGTTATATAATTCTAGTCCACTATTCTGATGCATAATTTAATAATATGTTATGGATTATGATACAGGCAAATTACTCATAGGCATTGCACATGAAACTATTTCAAGTATCACAAAGATTTTGACAAATGAACAAAAGGAAAAAGACTTTGGAATAGCCAAGACAATTTTGGTGCATGTTCAATAGTTAAGACAATGTGCAATTTATACCAATGCATATTCCTAGCACAGGTTATACAAATTTAGACCAAGAAAGTTATGGGTTATCCTACAAAGATAAAACAAAGGAATAATAAATCTGCTAGTTTTGTAGGTAAATACAATTTTCTCTACCGTGTTATTCCTCGCCACAATTTTCTAGAAAGTTAAAATTTTCACTCAAAAGAGCATTGCATAGGCATTACCAGTTTATTTTCTATATCGTGAAACACTAAAAGCATGCAAGTAATATTGATGTTCAAATTTGTAAAATATTGTTGGATATAATTGAACCGACCTTGGACTCCAACAAAGAAACCTCTGAACGAAGCCAGTCACTCTCCCTTTCCAAGGACTTAATTCTCCTTGCTTCATTAGTTAGCCTGTCATTGAGCATCTTTATTTCCTCAAATTGACGGTTATTGATTTCTTTTTGCTCATATAAGCTACTCTCCAATTCTTTAACAATATCTTCCTTCCTTGCAATAGATGATTCGAGTTCCTGCAAATGAAAATGTAGCACAAACAAAGACCATAAGGAATATTGAGCTTTAGAAAAGTAAAGAAAGAAAAAGTAGGGACACAATTTGTCAAAACCTGAAGAAGAGTCGCATTGACTGCTTCCTCTCCTGCTGGATCATTCTTCGATTTCTTCAATTCATTAACAACATTTTTCAATGCATCTCTCTCTTGAATTGTGGTTGAAAGCTGCAATTAATCATAAGATATTTGCAGAAATAATTCAAATTCAATACAAGACAAGAATATAAACCTCTCCTCAATTCTTTAAACATTACAAAAATCATGCATTAAATTGACAAACTTATGAGCATATATTACCCACAAATAAATAGCATTTTAATGAAAAAATTGTGTATCGTAAAAAGCATGAGCTCAATTACAGTAAAACTTCACAAATATTTATGTTCGATACAAGTAGAATGAGAGAACAGGATAAGAAAATATATATATATTAACAAACCAATAAGTAATAAGAATATTAATTATTTAAAAGAAACAGCACAATAATGTCAAAAGCCAAAAGGAATTCTTAAAGTCTGTAGTTCTCAACGGCTTATACAGAGGACAGTATGATACTTCATTAAACCAAAGAAAAACAACAAGAAAAAGAAAAAGGCAGATCCAACATCTCCACTGATTCCCATAATTATATGTTTACTTAGAGGAAGTAAAAATAAGGAAAACCCAACTTAAATAGTAACATGTATCTTACTATTTACAAGAGATTAGATGCATAAAGCAAAAAAGAGTTTTTATTGAAGTTAAATACCGATAGGCATCTTTAAATTAAATTTACCAGCTTGTCTATCCGTTTGACCTCTATTTGCAATGACTCAACCTTCTCTTTAACCAATGTAGCCTCAGTTTTGGCATTCTGTTTACCAAGCCGTGCAGCATCTAAAGCCACCTCCGTTTGTTTAAAATGTGCACTTACTTCACCTAATTTCATCATGTTATCAATTACTTCTCTGTGTTGAACAAGAAAGCACAAGATTAGAAAAATAGCTAAAGATTGATGAAAACAAATCTAAGATCATAATTCTAGAGGTTCAGCATCAAGCTTTCAATCAACATTAGGAACAGTAGCCAAGTTTTTCACATTTAGATGTTGAAGATATTTATGTCGTCTTCATATAGTATCAATCAAAATTGCAAGAAAAAAAAAAAGCAAATAATCATTTTCGAAAGGTCTCAGCCACATTTTCAAGAGCAATAACTAGAAATTTATAACTTATTTACTAGAATCAAATTAAAGCTAAGAGCATACCTTTGTAAGGAAGCAAATTTAACAGGTATATCATCAGGACATGACACATCAGGGATGTCTTTAATCATCAACTTCCATGAAGACAAGTCATCTTCAAGCTTCTTCATGTTTGATTCCAATTCTTGTAACTTAGATAGCTCTGATTCTGCCCTCTCCCTACGACCCTTTTCTTCTAATAATTTCTCCTTCAATAACTCAATGCTTTCATGAGATGATTTCAACTTTCTTGCCTCTCAAACTTCAGATTCCTGTTGAAATTCAAAAAAAAAAGGATGAATATCATATAAACTAAAGACAACATATGTCATGCAATAACATAAATAATTGTCAACTATCATTAATACGCATTGTAAACACACATGAGAAACACAAGCATTAAAACTCTGACAGAAGACCTCTTTTAGCAGCATGAATCTGTCAGTGATATGTGGCTAATATAAATTTGAAAAATCAGTGCATCAAAGACCCCAGATCAACAATGGTGGATCGGTAAACACAGTCGATATTTTTTCAACCAGTAGACCACCTACAATGCTTAATCTATATCTTCATCGCAACAATTTCTAGCTACATTTCTACAACCAAATCTCGGTTGATATCCAACTTTTCTTCATGTATCCTTATTGTAGAAAATATTATCACCTAATTGTTAGTGCCAACAGGGTGTCCAAGCCTTGCAGACAAAGCAGAAACCAGATCTACCAGCCAGATCAAGCATGGTATCAACAAAATAGGTCAACATGCATAGCCAAATGCTGAGCTTTGCTTGTAAACGATATATTACCGACGGTAGGAAGTCTTATAGTATGACATGTGCTATGAGCAAGCAGTATAATGCAAGTAAGTGTTACATAGCAGTGGAATTCAAACGTACATAGTTCCTGAGCTCCTCTTGCAGATGCTTGACCAAAATATTGCTCTTGGTAGGAGAACCTTCCTGAAATGTAATCCTTGATACCTTCTTCTCTATTTCATTGTTCTGGAGCAAGCAGTGGAGAAAGAAAACACCATCAAAAGTAATCAGTTAAAAAAAGTATACAAGTTTTGTATGCTAACTTTAAAACTTTGTAAAGATTATTACACTCAACTGAGTAAAATTATTGAAATGAAAGTTAGCTCTGAGCAGGCAATTTCAAAGAGACTTGTTGTCTAATTTTTAAAACCAAACCAAGCATCAACTCCAAGTTCAACAAAATTGTTAGAATCGTGTAAGGGTTTAAGTTTATATAATCTAACTCCAAACATAGAGTAAATGATTCAGTATACAAGGCCATAAAATTATGCAAGTCTGGAAACACGAATCAGAAGGAAATATTCAGGTGTTTTGCCCAGGTCAGACGCAGGAAACATAATATTAAGGAAAAAGTAAAAGCAAACACCTCATTGAGTTGCTTTTCCAGATCTTCCAACTGCTCCTTCAGTATCTCAGATTCTTTCTCAGCATGTTTAGCTCTGCACTCCATTTTTTCAAGCTACAAAGAAGAGAAACGCCTGTGTTACATAACTTAGAAGCTCATATGTGAAACATTACAAAATATCCAAAAAATTAAGCTACTCACATCTGTACTTATTTTAGAAACAGTATGCCTTGTTTCTTTTTTCAGGTGCTCAAGTTCATTATTAAGGCACTTCTTCTCCCTTCCTATGGTCTCAGAAAGATGGGAAAGTTTGCCCTCTAAAACGCTTGCTTTTTCCTCAGCAGAAGCTGCTGAGGATTCAGCTTTGTTCCTAAGGTTCTTCTCATTTTCGAGCTTCACCTAAAACATAAGTGAAAAAAAAAAGCACGAAATCACATGCACAGGCTGAGACATGAGAAAAAAACTAGGAGATGCTAACAACAAAAGAACTCGATATTAAATTAAATAATGCTGAAGTTATGGGTGGGCAAACTTTAATTGCAAAAGTA
>CAODLS010426804.1:0-21153 GCA_948243855.1 Flueggea neowawraea | reverse complement strand
TCTAGAAAATGAGGACCAATAGATTTTTTTTCAGCAGCAATGTTTCACAACGGAGCAGGTTAGCAAAGCTATTATAGAAGTGATCCTGCTGAAGTGTGGTACTTAGTCTTGTGTTTGATGATTGGTACATAATTAGGCTGTACCGAATTTAGCTTGTATTGTTTAGTGATGATTCTTGTTTTGTTTAGTGTTGAGAGCCATTATTTCTGCCCTAGTTCTTTATTTCTCTGTCTGAATTCGAGTCAGAGCTCAACAAAGACTAGGAAAGAAATGATGAAAATTGTAACATGACTTTTGTACATATTTTATTTATTAATGAGATTCTTAATTCTTTATCAAAAAAAAAAAGATAGTTTATCTTTGACATTTTCGATAACTTGAAGCTAGCTTAATTGGGTTAGAGTGAATGTAGATTGGAAATATCCATTAAAAATTTAAAATAGTTCAATTTTAAAAATTAAATCTTTGATTCTTTACTCTTTAACATCTTCAATGTTGATATTTTTTTAAAATTTAAACTCAAATCATTAGAACTTGCAAAATTATTTATTTTGGCAATGGGTAGAATAGCACATAAATGACATAGAATTTCGATTTTTTGGGTATAATAATTTATTTTTATTTAAAAAAATCCTTTATTAAGTCAACATCAAAAAAATATTTATTTTGCTTTCCTTTATCTAATTGACACGTCATTGGGAGAAAGGGATAATGGCCACTGGTGAGTCAAAATTACATAAAATTACATGGAAAGTAGAGTCCACCAGTGAGTATTCTATTATTAGTTATCATAGTTCATTACCCTCTCCAAAAGGTCAACTTATTAGGTGTGCAACGCCAATGTTTATAAGGCCAAGACCCCGCTCTCACATATCTAATGTGGGACTTCGGCACATTCTCCTCCTCTAAATTCGACAATAGCCTCATCTCGGGTAGTCGCCTTACCTATTTCATCACTTTAAAGCACTTGGTGTGAACATCAAAGCTGAGTTGAGTCGGCTTTGATACCATTTTATCACCGGGCATTACCCTCTCTCCAAAAGATTAACTTGTTAGGTTATGCAACGGCAACATTTATAAATCTAATACTCACCCCTCATCTACCTAATGTGAGACTTTGTAAGATAATGCATGGCGTTTGGTTTGGGGTAGACAAACCCCCCCTAAATTTAGTCTTATAACTTGGTTAGACATGGAAAATGCCTTCCCACTAATTTTTTTTGGATATATCGTAGGCCTCACAAAGGGGAAAACTCATTCTCATATTCTTGAAAATCTTACCCATCGCATGCCTTGAGTCCAAGACCTCATGGATTATGGTTTTAGATTTGAGTGCTTACTCACTGAGCTATCCAACCATAGAAATCTGGCCATTAAATTTAGACGGTATAAGTGGGGGGATATGTGAAAATGAATTGTGTGGTAATGATCTGGAAACTGTGGAACATTTATTCTTTTGGCTACCCTGTATCTCGTTGTGTTTTGACTTCGGTTCTGTAGAAGTGTTGCATTACTAATGGATCTCTAAATTGGCAAACAAAGGTTAGCCAATTCACTAAGAAGGCGAGTTCTAGAAATTGTGCATCTTAGATTTGTCGAGTTGCTTTTACAGCGTCAGAATATTGGATCGGGAGGGAGTGTAATGACTGAGGTTTTACTGGTTAAAGTATGAATTATGCTAGAATTCTTTATCATATTTGTTCTTGCATTAGATACAAATTGTAGTTCTTGGCAAAAAAAAAGCTACAGATTGTTAGTTAATTGTTTTGTGTGTTAAAACCTTAGTGGGGTATTGCAAACCCACATTGCTTAGTTGAAAGGGTGTGAAAGTGTTTATAATGAGAAACACTTGATGGGATTGGTAAGGTGGAAATTAATGAGAGCTCTCGCATGGATGTGAGCGTGACTTTGAATGCAAAATGGGCTGAATGCCCCCCATGCGTGCGACACCTAGCCTATTTTACACCATTTTATTTTTCTGGCCCGAAATTAAAGTAAAACCCACATATTGTGACTTACCTGGAAGTGGACCAATTCAACATTGACATATTCAATACCATATGTTTTTTCCACGTTTTCATCATTCATTATCAAAAATATTCAACCCATGTTTTTGGTCACTTACCAGATTTTTGTTCCACATTTTACTAAATCACCTGGCCACTAACGTTTAAAATTTTCCCTATAAATACCAGCACCTACAGAAGTAACATTTACACATTTAACAACCTTCTATATTGCCTTTCTTTTTCCTTGCTGGGTTATTCTAAAACATTCTTCTTCATTCCTACACCTCCAAACTTGTTAGGAGAGGGTCTGTTTTATCCTGCGAAGGAATAAATCCCTTTAGGATGGTGCATACACACAACTCAAGCATTTCATATTTATTTTTTTGCTCTTCTTCTTGTTGTTGGGTTTGTTGCCATGTTGTCATTGTTGTTATTGCTTTGTGTTCTCTATTTCCAACATTCCAAAAAGGATTTACCTCTTCCTTCTGTTCGGGTTTCTACCATGCAGAATCCAGAAGCTTCTGACACCCCCACTGCTCCACCTGGTGCTTCAGTTTCAATTGTTGTCGCTACACAAGGAGGATCCACCGTTTATATTATTGTTCCGGGAATTTGCCAAGGTGTCATCCCACCTAATGGTTTTCTTCCTCCTGTTGCTTCCTCAATGGTTCCAATGTAAGCCAAGTCATTCCCAGATGTTTCCAACATCGAGGTTTTTAATAGCGAGAACTTCAAGAGATGGAAAGATCTAATCTATTCTTTACTCACCATGCATGGTGTTGCTTGGGCTCTCACCACATCGGAGTTGGAACCCAACTCAAAAGCGTGGGAGCATGCAAACAAGGTGTGTATACACACTATTTTCTCTACTTTGTCTAGCAACTTGTTTGATGTACACGTGACCTACAAGGAAGCGCATATGATATGAGAGTTAATGACTATGAAATACATTGTTGAGGATGTCAAGAAAAAGTTTATGTGCGAGACCTATTACCGATGGCAGATGACTGAGGACAAAGAGATTGTGGCGCAGATTCATGAATACCAAAATTTTCTTGAGATATTGAAGAACAACAACATTAAATTAAAAGATGAGTTCATGAGTGAGTTGTTGGTTGTCGAAAAGCTACCGAACTTGTGGAATGATTACACGTAGTCGTTGAAACACACGGAGAAGAAGATGACACTGTAAGAATTGATCGAACCCATTCTGATCGAGGACACCAACCAAAAGGAGACAAAGGTTGTCTATGCAAAGGAGTTGGCAACAAAGGCAAACTTGGTGTAGGACAAGTCAAGTCATAAACCTATCCAAAAAAGGTACGATTAAAAACAAATAAGTCCGGTCATACCTTGAAAGCTACTAACCTCAACTTAAAAAAAAAATAGTGGGGCATTGCTTTGTTTGTGGCAAGCCTGGTCACCATGCTCCATAGTGCAGAAAGAAAGTAAGAAACACGGCTGCAAATGGGAAACCTCCTAAACCAAAAGTCAACTTGGTTGAAGGAGATGATAATGATGATGTTATTGTAACTGTGATTTCTGAAGTGTACTTGGTATCCACCATCGAGGATTGGATAGTAGACTCGGGGGCCACTAGACATATTTGTGCAAGTAGAAATATTTTTGCCTCATATACACATAAGTGATGATGATAAGGTAGTATACCTTGGTTATTCTCACATAGATTAAGTATTGAGAAAAGGGAAAGTTCTACTGAAACTTACCACATGCAAAACTTTGGCCTTGAATGATGTCTTATGTGTTCCTAATATTAGAGCAAATTTAATTTATGTAGCACTATGGGGAAAAGTCGGTGTTAAGGTTTCTTTTGAATCCGAAAAAATTGTAATGACAAAAAATGATGTCTTTATCGTGAAAAGGATATTGTAACAAGGGCTTATTTGATTTAAAAAAAAAAAAACAATGGCTTATTTGTACTCAATTCTCCGAAATGAAAAATAATGTTTCTTCTTTTGCTTACTTGATTGAATCTTGTGATAGTTGGCATGCTAGATTAAGAGATCATTTTTCTTATTTAAAAAAAATGCAATCTTGTGGTTTGATATATGGAATTATAATGGATAATTTAAATAAATTTCAAATGTGTGTTGAGACCTAATTTTTGAGGGGAATGAGATTAAGGCTAATTTGAGTTTATCAACAATTGATGGGAACCCAACCTATGTGATTGGATATCCCATGAAATAGGTTCATATGGGTAATAACAAGTCAATTGTTGATCCTGCACAATACTAAATATTTTTCAAGTCCCTCCTATGGTGAGTGATTAGTGCTTGAAATGTCAAACAAATGTGAGATTGAGTTTAAAACTCTTAATGAATTTCATATTCCTTACGGGTGGTGTATTAAAGGTAGTGTACACTTAGAATCACCTATTTGAGTGTGGAGTGGGGTCGATCCTATGAGATCTATAGTTGAGCATCTAGAGCACTTATGAATTACTAGGCATGTGCATGGGCTATTAGCTCAAAAGCGTGATGAACAACAGGAATTGTGGAGTGTAATGTGATTAGTGAAACATCTATCTTACAACAAGAGTTTTTTGGTTCATAGAAATTATATGTTTCACCAACTACTCTATAAGTTAAGTTTCATTAGTCCGGATCTAGTCATAGTCCCAAAAGGACATCAATTTTGATGCATTACAACTCATGCATTTAGAGCCCTGTAAACAAATCTTATGTCTTTTGCAATGTGGAGGATTATTGTGTGTTAAAACCTTATTGGGGTATTGCAAACCCACATTACTTAGTTAAAAAGTGTGAAAAAATATTTATAATGAGAGACACTTGATGGGCTTCGCAAGGTGGAAATTAAGGAAAGCTCTAGTGCGCATGTGAGCGAGACTTCAAAGGCAAAAGAGGCTGAAATATTTACACACTAAACACCCTTCTTTGTTGCCATTCTTCTTCCCTGCTGGGTTATTCTAAAATATTCCTATTCATTTTTGCACCTCCAAATTTGTTAAGAGAATGCATGTTTTATCCTAAGGGAATAAATCTCTTTAGGACGGTGTATAGATACGACTCATGCATTTTATATTTACTGTTATGCTCTTCTTGTTGTTGTTGGGTTTGTTGTCGTTGTGTCGTCGCTGTTGGTGCTTTGTGTTCTCCGTTTCGAACAAATTGTACAGATAGGGGACTCTTGGGGAGGTGGGGATAGAATGTAATTCTATCATTGGTTTATTTCTGTTGATTCCCTAGGTATAGGTGACTCGACCTGCTGATGTATAGGTGCACGTGGTTCAGTTTGTTTCAGATTTTTATACTAGTTGCATACTCTTCCTGTTTTAGCAATAAAATAAACCTTGTTGACCACAAAAAATGGCATAATGGCATCATCTCAACAACCATTCCAACAGTATCAGGCAGCCCTTACACACAAAAAAGAAGGAAAAAAAAAAAAGAAAACCAAAAATTACTACAAAAGTATCCACTGATCCACATGGCGCATCAAAAAAGTATAGTCGGTGAACACAACATTCACGCAGAAGGCATATCGTAGATTCTGTGCGCGACCGACCTGTCAACCATACCTTTTGATATGCAAAAATTACAACAATAGTCAAAACAGTTGGATCCCCAGTATGAACCAATATAAAGAAAAAAGATACTTTCATATACAAAAATTACGAGCAAAACTGCTATCTGATTAATCGGAAAGAACCAATGACCTCGGAAGCCCCCATCTTCTTCTTTAACATGCTTGCCGGAATTTTCTTTCCTACCGAATCTGCTTCAGCTGTAGAAATCCGAGTGCCATTGCTCTTCAAATCTATACAATTGTACTGATAAGAAAAAATTACATTTCTACTAGCCCATCCAAATGATGGTTACGAAGCAGCAACACTGTCAGATCTTAGCACTTAGAAGCCGCCATGTCATAGACTGAGGCTTTTGCCGAAGCACTTGATTTCTTAGGAAGCTGCTTCAATCTTTTGACAAGGTCGTAAGTCCTTGTATCTCTACCATGATGTAGGCAAAGCTCAAGTGGGGTTAAACCATCCTGAGGCGAGCAAAACGAATTCACAGGGACATTCACACACTGGTTCAGATAAGCACGGAGAAATAGCAGTAAAGGATTGACAAGGATCAACCGACATTTACCTTATTTCTTATCGTCTTATAAGCTCCTCTAAGTAATAAAAGTGTCACTATATCTGTTCTTTGGGCTTGAACAGCAAGATGCAGCGGTGTCCAGCCTTCCTGTAAGGATTAAAACTGATCAACGCAACATTCAAATTTGAAAGGAAGAAACAGACAGGAGTACAATATATTATACATACATTGTCTTGGAGGTTTATGTCAACATTATACAACAAAAGAAGTTTAATAGCCGGAGCAGATGCCGTTTGTACCGCATAATGCATCAAGGTTGCCCCATCCTGTAGCAAACAATGAATATACATGTAAAGTCAACATCTCAACCAAATTGAATGTCAAGAATACACCACCAACATTATTTGAATCTCAGAGCAATAAATGTTTAGAAAACGTATTCTGTTGAAATTGCAGGAAAAATTGCTACAAAGTCCACTCACAGCATCTCGAACAAAAGGATTTCCCGACTCCCTCAAAAGATAACTGGTAATTGCTTGCTTTTTGCACATAATTGCTTTGTGCAGCGCAGTCAAACCATCCTAATGAAAGCATAATGGTCCAAAATTCAGGATAAAGTAAGGCCAAATGACCAAAGCATTTTTCAAGGGTTATTCGAATAACACAAAGGAATGCAACTATTTAATCAAACAATAACCAAATTCTACCGCATCTGCAGCATTGATATCAACATTGTGTTTCAACAGAGGATCCATAAGATAGAATTCTCCTGATGCGGCAAGCGTGTGCAGAGGCAACCATTTGGTCTACAAAGAATCTTAGTAGTTATATACAGTCCAACTCAGGATTCTGATCAAGACGGATTTGATCAGCGAGCTAAATATATACATGACGAAGTAGTAAACTTACAGAAGTAGCAGGAGCAAGATCAGGTATTCGCTTATTCAACAAAACCTTCTCTTCTTTCGTAAACAACTTAGGGGGTCCTAAAATTCATTCATTCAATCAATCAATCAATCAATCCCACAAACATCTTAACGACACTGAATCATAGCAACGCTGAGAATGAAAGTCGATTAATAAAATTAACAATACCTTGAGAATCCTTCTGACCCGGCTGGTAATTTCCACTATTAAAGAACTCTGTGACGTCATCAAAGCCCCTGCCATAGACAGCCCACCTTGGATTCTTCGGAGCCACTCGTTCACTTACAATTCCAACCCCATCTTCATCTTCATCCTCATCCTTATTGGGAAAGCGGGTAGGATTTTCGAGTACAATTGACTTCAATTGAGCCATCTTGGCCTCTCTGTAAGTCTTGTACTCCTCAAGATTCACAGTCCTAATCGGAGCCAATCCATTCCTCTTCCTCTCGACGCGGCTATTGAACTCCATTTCTTGAGCAATCTTGCGCCTCTCCTTCTTTGTAATGTTAATCTCCGCCTGCAATTCTCGCCACTCATCAGGAACCAAGTTCTCTGTCTCAATTTCTGCTACCGTTTTCTTCTTCTTCTTCTTGGGCTTTAGCTTAGAAATGGTGTCGGAGTCGGGAGTGTCGGTGATGGAAGAGGAGGAGTCGAGATATGGGTCGTCGAATATGCCTTCTTCGAAAACGAGGCAATCACCGACTATATGATCTTCGGCATCGTCGTTTTGGATGGGGAAGGAAGAGTGAAGAGACGAGGATAAGGAGTCGGGATTTCTAGGGAAGGCCAAGGACTGGTGACAAGAGGGTTTAAGAATGGAAGGGAAAGAGAGAGGGGAATGAAGGTTAGGTGTCCGAGGGTTTAGTAGAGTTGGAAGCGATATCATTGTTTCGTCTCCCTCCTTTGGAGAAGGCAATCACTTCCACTATGAGTAGGAGAGGTTGGGAGGTTTTCGGAGGGGTTTTGATTGGAAGGGAAGTGTTTTTGAGGGGTTTTATTTTATTTTATTTATTTATTAAGACGAAAACTTGGTTCATAATATTGCTCAAATAAATAGGATTGTAATTAGGGCTGAACAAATAGGTCCGTCACAACCCGACCATGTTTATATCATGATTTGAATTTGGTTTTTCAGCCCGCAGAGTCCGGCCAGACCGGGCTGGAAAAAATGGTTCGATGTCAATATCGGATCAGGTCTGGTTTGAAAAAAAAAAAATAGGCTCGTATACACTAACGGATGCAGAAAAATTTTCACTTGGTGCACCATTTATATATAATTAGTATTTTGTATACGTGTGTTGTAAGTTATTGAAGTATTTTTATTTATAATTTAATTTTTTAATATAAATATATATCTTTAAATTTTGATAGTCAATTTCATTGCATAAAATAAGAAAAAAATAAAATTATGTAATAAAAAATAATTAATATTTGTTGATATGTAGTAGTAGATCTCTTCTATAATAATTAATATTTGCAATACAATGTCATCTAACTATTATAGTAATTTAGAATTAAAAAAAAGATATAACAATTGAAAATTGACTTTTATAAGTGTTATAATAATTGAAAATTCAAATATATTTGTAAATATACTCTAGAAAATTCAGAATATATTAAGTCAAAATTTAATAAAAATATCGACAAAATAATTCATTACACATATTGTCATTGCGACACATTTGTCGTTGAAAACTTTCACATAATTTCTTTCTACGATTAATTATTGTAATTCATTGATTATGATATAGGATAAAAATTTCATCTATTTATTATATTGTGAGAAGAGTTTGTGATAATATAAATTACAAATTAAGCAAGTGAACTTTTTTATTAATGCATGTTTTAATTTGCACAATTATTTATTTACACATCAATGTAAACTACCTAATGTTTAAATTAGTACACTAAGGGGAATTTTGCATGTTTAAATTACTACCTAACTTTTTATTTACGAATTATGCATGCTTTAAATGAGTACACTAGGGGAGGAGGAGTTGGGGCAGGGTCACGGGACCCCCCTCCGTCCGTCCCCTGCCTATATATATATATATATTTCAAAAAAAAGGTCTGCGAGCGAGCCTAGACAATTCATTTAACTTGGTCAACTGGGCCTGACCCGGGCCAGATCGGTTGTTTGGGCTAAAAAACTGGCTTGTAGCTCGGCCCAGCCCAGTGCCCAGCTCTAGTTGTAGTCGAGTCGAGCTCGAACTGTCAGTGTTCGAGCTTGGCTCGGCTGAAAAGCTAAGCTCGAGTTGACCATATATTTATGTTCATACTCGGCTCGTTTCGTTCAATTAATGTTTGTGGGCTGCTCAAATTCGGCTTGCTTAAAGCTCGTTTGCATCGTTCGCGAGCTTAGCTAGTTTAAAGATCGTTATACTCGACTTTTTTGACAACTCGGTATCAAGCTCGGTTCAACTCGTTTGAAAACTTGTTACAAGCTCGACCTGGCTCGTTCGACAACTCGTTATCGAGCTCAGCTCGGCTCGTTTAGAAGCTCAAATTAAACATAATTCAAAATTTTTAAACATTCAAATACAAAAACACCACAATATTATCTTAAGATTTTTCTGCCAAAAATGCAATTGATACTTAATTTAAAAGTAGAATAAGAATACATAATATTTAGTGTATATTATAAATGAGCCCAAAGTCAAGCCAATTTTTATATATGAACATTTGTACACCTTAACATACACTAAATCAATATATATATATATATATATATATATATATATATATATATATAATAAAACTCCCTAACTTTTAGATATATATTAATTTTCTCAGTATGATTTCGCTATCCATTGAATTGATTTCAAGTGATTGGCATGTGAATTCTGTTTTAATTTCTCTTTTAAATATAAGACAAAAAACGAGAATTTTTGGTTTGATAATACATATTATATAAATTTCACACATAAATATAGTTATATAAATTTAATGCTATGAACAAAAATCCGGTTCGCATTTTTTACACAAAATTTTGTAATTACCATGTGATTTAGAGTGTACTAGTCAAGTGTCAATATGTTAGTCTTTTTTAAAATAAAAAATTACATATAAAAATTAGCAGTAATTTGATACTTAAATATTCAACAACCAAAACATCACAATATTATCTTAAGATTTTTTTGCCAAAAATGCAATTGATACTTAATTTAAAAGTAGAATAAAAATACATAATATTTAGTGTATATTATAAATGAGCCCAAAGTCAAACCAATTTTTATATATGAACCTTTGTACACCATAACATACACTAAATTAATATATATATATATATATATATAATAAAACTCCCTCACTTTTAGATATATATTAATTTTCTCAGTATGATTTCGTTATCCATTGAATTAATTTCAAGTGATTGACATGTGTATTCTGTTTTAATTTCTCTTTTAAATATAAGACAAAAAACGAGAATTTTTGGTTTGATAATACATATTATATAAATTTCACACATAAATATAATTATATAAATTTAATGCTATGAACAAAAATCCGGTTCGCATTTTTTACACAAAATTTTGTAATTACCATGTGATTTAGAGTGGATTAGTCAAGTCTCAATATGTTAGTCTTTTTGAAAATAAAAAATTACATATAAAAATTAGCAGTGATTTGATACTTTCGATCAAATTACGACAATACTACTTATATTGGTTTAATTCAATATATGCATATGCATTCATTTGATTAATATTATAATATATGAATTAGAATCTTTTATTTTGATGAATCTATATATCTCTCTAAGAAAAAGAAATAGCATATTTAATTTATAAAAGAATTATAATTAAAATTATGAAATTTCATAATAATTTAAAATATTTAATTATTCTCTCTTAATTTACTGATACTTTAATTTTTATTATTCAAGTTCTAATTTTGAAAATATTTCAAAACAAAAAATATATTTAAAGTTAAGGAGTTTTCCTTAGGTTTTGACAAGTGACGTTTTAACTAATTGAGATGTGTCGACTCTTCTAAATCTTTTCTCTCTTTTCTTTTTTACAATATAATATACAAAAAATTTCTAAAATCAATAATTACATAACAAAAAAATGAATATATTTATCAATATATAACAAAAATCAATATATACATTTAAATTAGTATATATTACATAACAAAAAATTCTCGATTTTTATTTGATATATTGATTTTTGTTATGAAATTATCTATATCGATTTTATCAACATATTCATCTTTTTGAAAAGGAAGAATCAAATATAAAAATTAGTAGTGATTTGATACTTTCAATCAAATTAAGATAATATTAATTATATTAGCTTCATTCAATGCATGCATATGCATTCACTTGATTAATATTATAATATATGAATTAAAATTTTTTATTTTGATTGAATCTATATACTTCTTTAGGAAAAAAATAAAATATTTAATTCATGAAAGAATTATGAATAAATTATTAATTGTTTATAATAATTTTAAATATTTAATAGTTATAATTTGTCTCCTGATTTGCCAATATTTTGATTTTTATTATTGAAGTACTAATTTTAACAATACTTATTAAACAAAAAAATATTATTTATTAATTTAAATAAAATATTGCAATTTACCGTGCGTAGCACGAGTATTGCGCTAGTGTTGTATTATATATAAGTAATTTCAAGTTTTGTACACCTATATAAATGATTTTTTGTTTACACATCTTAACCTGAAAATATTTGCAAATTATATTATATATTAACCAAAATATAAAATTTTTTCAAGTCCAAAATTATATAAACCAAAATATAATTATATTATATAGGAACCGAAATTATATTGCAAGTCCAAATCGTTGAAAATTGGCTCTAAATTATATTGTACAAATGTTTCCATATAAGATTGCAATTCATAAGAACTATATTAGTGAACAATTTTTTCACTATTTTAATTTTTTAAATTGAATGTGCTAAATAAATTGTTAAATTATAAAACTAAAAACTACTTACATATAATACAACATAACAATTAAAAATTGTTCATGTTACATTACATATTAATAGTATAAAAGTATAATAAAATATATATAATATTTAGTATATATAAGTATATTTTTATATAAATGACCCCCAATTCGAGTTTCTACACAAGTCTTAATTGAGTATCTTCACGAGCTTATTTATCGAGCATGTTCATGAACACATAAACAAGCATGTTCACGATCTACATAGTCAAGTCTGTTCACGAGCCTGTCCACAAGCCAATTCAAGAGCCTGTTCACCAGCTTGTTCATGAGCCTGTTCATGAACGCATTATCGAGCATGTTCACGAGTTTTTTGAGCGAAGTCTTTTCATGTTCAAGCTCGGCTCGTTTTTATTTTGTTCGCGAACAAGCTCCTTTATTAACGAGATGCGCTCGAACGAACTTTTCTCGAGCCGAGCTCCAAGCAACTCGGGAGTAGCTTGGCTTGTTTACACTCCTACAAAGAAGGTTATATTGTTGGCAACACTAGATTACATCTTTGTTACCCTCTTTTTTGATCTCGAGGCTCACCAACCCGCGCAAGTCGCACTCGAGAGCGCATATGTGTGTCAAAGGATTTGTGTTGCCTAGTAGCCTAGGGTTTTAAATCATAGAACAGTGGAGAAACAAGTGAGAATTTCATCAAA
The DNA here is from genome assembly GCA_948243855.1 of Flueggea neowawraea. NCBI lineage: Eukaryota > Viridiplantae > Streptophyta > Magnoliopsida > Malpighiales > Phyllanthaceae > Flueggea > Flueggea neowawraea. The sequence continues at coordinate 8,501 of CAODLS010426804.1, read as the reverse complement.
CATAAAATATCATAGTACAATAAAGGGTCCAAAGTACAATGACTAAAGTACATGTAGATGACTTAAAGTACAATGTCGAAGTACAACAGAGATAAGTGGCATAAATTGAGAAAGATCTCAATAGCCTTCATTTGAAGTGTGAAAGAGTAACTTGCCACACAATTTCGTAAACATTTGAACTCAATCAAATGTTGATGATGTTGTTGTCAAGGACTACATTAAGGCTAGACTAAAAGAAAGGTAAAGATAAATGACAAGAATAATTGAGTTGTGTTGAGAGTAGCCACTTGTCCATATTAGTAGGTCTCTTCATTGCCATGCCAATATTGGCATATGTAACTACATAACACCACATAAATGGACATGTTTGCATGTAAGTGTATACGCTAAAATGCCAAACATGCCATGATAAATGGTCTTTTTAACCACCTCATTTCACATCAAATAAGCTCAATATGTGGTGATCACTATATCTCAATCTTGACCCACATCCTCGAGGCTTTAGAAATATTATTTTGTGGTAACAATCTTAAAACAAAGAAAAATCAAAAACCTAAAAACAAAGAAACAAACTACAAGGCAGAATACAAACACTCTGTCATTCTTACTAAAAGAAACAACAATAAATAGAAAAATTTGACAAAAAAGAGACATCGCCACCAATGCCGAAGGGAGGAATACCACCACCACTGAAGCCAACTGACAGAGCCACAACTTAGCCATGGAACACTAGCAATGATGAATAATTCTAGGAGGCAGGTAAAAGATGGAGGCGATTGAAAGGACGAAGGCCGAGCCGAAAGGAACACACCACCATCCGAAAGGACAGGCACCACCCAGCACACAAGTTAGACACACGAGCACCTCAGGAACTTCATAGAGGGAGAAAAAACACGATATAAAAACTTAGAGTTAAAGCTAAAGAAAAGACTGTGAAGATAGAGAAAAGACTATGAAGATACCCACATCTGAAATTATTATACCAAAATGGGTTAAAAGAAAAAGGATTTTGGGCTTACCATCAGCAACGACATAAGGATGTCGACGACAACCCATGTTAAAAGGTTTGAAGATGAAGGAGGGGGAAACGATTCTTTATTTGGTTAAGAAAAATGGATCAATCTAAATCTATCAAACTACAAACTTAGTTACGTTGGGCTTATGCTCTAGTGGCGCTACATATCACCAACTCAGCTAGACTAACCTTGTAGACGTGTAATGGGATAAATTTTATTGATATAAGGGAAATAGTCTCATAATTATCCAAGTACATCAAATACAAAACTTTTAGGAACAAAAGTGTTGAGACTAGTTTTGATTATGATGACAACAAAACATCCATGAAAGATGTTTGGAGTCTATGGAACAAGATATTGCATGAGAAAAGATAAACATCCATGGAATAAGTGGAAAAATGATGCAAAGGGATGGATTATGTGGATTACGCTCACAAATGGTGATTTGCGCACTCAACCTAGTCTTACGCATGCAAATGAAGATTTGAAAAGAGTAGAAGCGGTCTGAAGAATTTAAAAGGGAAATTATGCATACAACAGGAAATTTACGCATGGAAGCACTTATGAAGTGGATAGACTTATGCATGCAAGTGAAAAATCTCCATGGTGACTTGGAAGAAGTGAGAATTGCGCACGTAACTAACACTGACAAGAAAAATGGGAGTATACAACCAGATGTCCTGACACACTGTGGAATATTCAAATCCTGACATGTCAGAGTAGTTAGAATGTTTGAATTTTGAGGTACAAAGTTGTTGCGCATGCAATTTAAAGATTATGCATGCAAGTGGAGATCAAGATTCATATGTGATGCTATTGGAACCAAGAGTTGCGTGCACGACTTGAAATTACGCGTGCAAGTTAGATGGAAAATATGTCGATGGTGCTACTGAAACGTAAAAATCAAGTGGCTAAGCATGGAAGTCCAATATTGCACACATACCTATCTAAAGGCTATAGGAGTTGCGCACATAAGTGTTGATGACGTCAAGTTTGTGCAAAATTTTCATTTGTCTCACAACGTCTATAATTTCAATTCCAATATCCATAAATCTCAAATAGAGTATAAATAGGCGTCCACAAGGTCAAAACAAGTAAGAGAAACCTTTTACACTTGGATATATTGATTTCTCCTTAGTTCTCATATTATCTCCTTTACACCCACTCTTGTTATTCATACTTGCTATTATTTTTGGGTTGGATTGAACTTATTTCTATGTTTTTGGGAGCACATTTTGTAACAAAAAGATTATTTTCTTGATAGTTAGATATGTTTCCTTGTTAACCCTTGAAAAACAAAAGTGAAAGGCTTTCCTTGTTTGTGCCTTTGTAAAAACAAGAGTGATTACACAATTGTTCAAGCAAGAATTTACATATTTTTGGCCTATGATTGAGTGTTTAATGTCATATTTACACACTTTTTGTGTTTGGTTTAGGTCTTGAATGATTTGAATGAATTGGGAATGAAGGAGCAAAAAGGCACAAAAAACGGCCTGAAAAATGGACCATGAAAGAGTGAAGCACGGCCATGGAGGCAAGGCCACGACCTAGCCACGGTTACAACCACGGCCGTGGCCCTGGCCGTGACAAGGTGTGTAAATAGGCATGGCTTTGGCCGTGGTGGCGCCATAGTCTGCACCACAGCCGTGGCGCCGCTTATGATCGACGTCCAGAAAGTCAAAGAAAGGTCGACAAGTGGCAATTTTGGCGGACAAAAGGCATCCACTTGGGACATTTTGGGGAACACATTAGCTAAGGTTTGGAAACATATGAAGGGGTATAAATACCCCTTCTTAACCATTTTTTCTACATCTTTCATCCATTTGAAAGACCACAATTTTTATTCTTTTGTTTTTCTTTCTTTTTCTTTTGTTAGAACGTAGGGTTATGGTTTTGAAGGAGGAGATGTAGAACAAAGCTTGAAAGGTGGAGATTTCTCTTGAAGGCTACCAAAGGAGGCTTCTCCTACATTAGTTTATCTCTTCTTTCCTCATATCTTTTATTATCTACCATGATTTATGTTAAGCTTTATTGTCTTATTATGTTGAACTTTATCATGGTAGCTTGAATCTTTTGTCAGGGCTAAGAGATGTAGACTCTTGATGATGATTTACTATATTTGTAAATGATAAGAATGTCGTTCTTCATTGCAATATGTGTAGTTTGTACCCTTGTGCTTGAATGGAATATGTTTAGAGATTTTGGATTTGATTTAATGACATGTATGAATGGATTATTGTTATGTTTGGCCAACACAATGGTAGTTTTAACAAGCCTAATTGATGGATCGAAAGAACAATATTAGGTGAGGTTGACATGCATTAGGCTTGTTATGTTTTGAAATGAAAATATTCATGCCAACAAGGTGTTCGATAAAATTGCCATGAGAACTTAAAGAGTCTAGTTTAGTTAGTTGAGGCCGACATGACCATTCTAATAAATGTAGATATAATCTAGATGAACTTAAAAGAGGCTCTAGATGATTGAAGTGAGAGAACACTCAACATCCTATAACCCGCTCATAAATGTAGTAATTAGAATTCTTGGTTGAATCTCGAAAGCCCTAATGCCTTTTAAATTGTTAGTTGTTATTTTCTTGTTCTACATTATTAAAAATACCAAAGACCAACTCTTTTAATTTTCTTGCATTTATTTTATGTTTTATTTTTTTTTCAAGAAACGATCACATTTAGTCTCGTTCCTGTGGGTTCGACACCTTAGGAATACTTCCAAGGTTTTATTACTTCATCGATAATTGTGCGCTTACGATTTTTTGACCAATCATATGTCTCATGCTTGCTACCATAGTCCCATATTTGCAAAAATAATTTGAAGCTATGGAAGCATGTGACATGATGAGGCATCTCAAGGAAATGTTCCAAGAGCAAGCCCGTCAAGAAAGGTTCTTGACAATGAAGGCATTGAATGAGTGTAAGATGACTCATGGTACTTCGATGAGTGCACATGTTCTCAAGATGAAAGTTCATCTTGATTAACTAGAGAGACTTGGTACTCCTCTAGCAAAGGAATTGGCCATAGATACGATCTTAGGGTCACTTCCTAGTAGTTATTACCAGTTCGTCATGAACTACATGGATAAGTCCATCATTGAACTTCTAGGCATGGTGAAAAATATTGAGAAGAGCATTCCTAAAATGAATGACGTGCTAATGGTACACAAGAGGAAAGGTAAGCACCATGGCAAGGCTAAGCCAAAGTTTGTTGGCAAGGGTAAGGAGAAATACAAGCCCAAATTTTTCAAGCATAAGCCGAAGGTGGTTAACACGAAAGAGGGAGTTTGTTTTCACTGCAATGAGTCGGGCCATTGGAAAAGGAATTGCAAACTCTACTTGGAATAGCTAAAGAAGAAGGGAAGTACGACTTCTACTTCAGTTATTTTTGTTATAAAAATCAATATGTCTACTAATTCCTCATGAGTATTTGATATTGGATGTAGAGCTCATATTTGCATTGATTTGCAGGGATTGATAAATATTAGATCATTGATGAAAGGCGAAGTGGACCTAAAAGTGGACAATGGAGCGAGAGTTGTTGCATTAGCTATAGAAACTTATTATTTAACTTTTCCTAATGGACTTGTTTTACAATTGTCGAATTGTTATTATGTTCCTACTATGAGTAAGAACATTTCCGTTTATTTTTTAAACAATGATGGTTTTCATTTTATTATTAAGAATAATAATCTTTTCATCTATCATAGGGACATATTTTATGGTGTTGCAACCTTATCATTCGGTCTCTACATTTTAAACTTGGAACAAAGCAAACCCATCTATAACATTAATAAAAAAGGTTAAAATCAAATTATTTAAACCAAACCTACTTTTGGCATTGTTGTTTGGGCCATGCAAATGAGAAACGCATCTTAAAACTACATTGAGATGGATTACTTGACTCATTTTGTTTTGAGTCATTTGATACATGTGAATCTTGTTTGTTAGGCAAAATGACTAAGAGTTCTTTCACACACAAAGGTGAAATGGTCAATTATCTATTAGGCCTAATACATACCGATTTATGTGGACCTTTTAGTACAAGTGCTAGAGGAGGTTAATTGTTCTTCATTACCTTTACTGATGACTACAGTAGATATGGATTTGTCTATCTTCTGAGACATAAATCTGAATCCTTTAAAAAGTTCAAAGAATTCAAAAGTGAAGTACAAAACCAACTTGGTAAGAATATCAAAGCACTTCGATCCGAGCGTGGTGGAGAATATTTAAGCCAATAGTTTGACAATCAGTTTAAGGAGTATAGGATTGTCTCACAACTTACTCCTTCTAGAATGCCACAATGGAATGGCGTATCTGAAAGAAGAAATTGAACTCTATTGGATATTGTTCGATCAACGATTAGTCAAATAGATCTTCCAATCTCGTTTTGGGGTTTTTCCTTAGAAACTACAGCTTTCATATTTAACCGAATTCTGTCTAAAGTGGTGGAAAAGACATCATATGAGATATGGAATGGGAAAAAGCCCTTAATGTCTTTTCTAAAGATTTGGGGATGCGAAGCTTTAGTGAAACGTCAAGTTTCTAAAAAATTAGCACCTAGATTCGAGAAGTATATATTTGTGGGGTATCCAAAGGAAACAAGAGGATACTATTTTTACAATCATTCCGAGAATAAAGTGTTTGTTGCTCGAAATGATGTCTTTTTAGAAAAACAATTTAATTTCAAAGGAAATAGTGGGAGTAAAGTACTTCTAGAAGAAATAAAAGAACCATAAATAACCGCTGAAGATAGGAATGATATTCGAAATGACTCACAAGATGTTGTGGAGTCCAAATCTGTAACACAAGGCCCAATAATGTCTGATAGGTCTCGTCAGGAGCCTGAGAGATATGGATTTCTCATAATTGACAATAAGAAATTGTTCTTGTATATTAGAATGAGCCTATAATCTACCAAGAGGCGATTGTAGATCCAAATTCTATTAGATGGCATGAAGCCATGAAATCAGAAATGCAATCTATGTATGATAACCAAGTTTGGAACTTGGTGGATTCACCTGATGGAGCCAAGATCATTGATTGCAAATGGATTTACAAACTAAAAGTTGATGAGATCTTCAAAGCAAGACTTGTTGCAAAAGGTTTTAGACAAACTCATGGTATTGACTATGATGAAACATTTTCACCAGTCGTCCTGCTCAAACCCATTAGGATTTTGCTTGCCATAGTAGCATATTATGACTATGAGATATGGAAAATGGATGTCAAAACCGCTTTTCTAAATGGAAATCTCATTGAGGATGTGTACATGACACAATATGAGGGTTTTATCGATCCTAAGAATCCTAGTAGGGTATGCAAGCTTCAAAGATTTATTTATGGATTGAAGAACACATCCTAATGTTGGAATCTTTGCTTTGATGAAGCGATCAAAGAATTTCGATTCATCAAGAATTAAGATGAGCATTGTGTATACAAGAAAATTAGTGGGAGTGTTGTAGTATTTTTAGTGTTGTACATTGACGACATCTTGATCATTGGAAATGACATTCCTACCTTGCAGAGTGTCAAGATTTGGTCGGGGAAGTGTTTTGCAATGAATGACTTAGGTGAAGCCTCACGTATTCTAGGGATACAAATCTATAGAGACAGATCTAATAGGCTAATTGGACTAAGTCAAAGTGTGTACACTAACAAAGTGCTAAAAAGGTTTAGCATGTTGAATTCCAAGAAAGGAATGATTTCCATGGTTCTTGGAAAGTCATTAGGCAATGCAAGCTTTCCTACGACAAGGCAAGCCAGAGATTACATGAGTAGAATTTCTTATGCTTCTGCTATTGGATCCATCATGTATGTCATGCTTTGTACACACCCTGATGTTGCATTTGCTTTAAGCATGACTAGTAGATTCCAATCCGATCCAGGTGAGAGTCACTGGATCGCAGTCAAAAATATCCTTAAGTACTTGAGAAGAATTAAGGATGTCTTCTTAGTGTATGGAGGACAATAAGGTCTATGGAGGATAAGAAGTTGAACTAGTCTTAAGTGGTTACACTGATGCTGAATTTCAGTCTAACTATGATGATTTTGTATCGCAATTTAGTTATTTGTTTTGTTTGAATGGAGGTGTTGTCAGCTGGAGGAGCTCCAAGCAAGACACCGTAGCCGATTCTACTACAGAGTCTGAGTACATAACCGTGTCTAATTCAGCAAAGAAAGTTGTTTGGCTCAAGAAGTTCATTATTAGTTTAGATGTCGTCCCAAGCATTACAAACCCAGTTGACTTATATTATGATAACAATTGGGCTTTTTTTCTCAAGCTAAGGAGCCCAAAATCATATCAAAGAACCAAGCACATACTTAGACGATATCACCTCATTAAAGAGATAGTCGAAAGAGGAGATGTCAAGATATGCAGAGTTGATACTAATGACAATGTAGCGGATCCTTTAACAAAGGCTCTCCTAGAACCGAAACATGAGAGACACATTAGGTCTTTAAGTATTAGGTTCGTACCTGATTAGGACTAGTGCAAGTAAGAGATTGTTAGTTTTGGTGCTTTAATCCAATCATTTATGCACATTGTCATTCGATTTATTAATTAGTAAAGAGGCATTTCATTTCATATCTATGAAATATTGTTATATATTTTATAAAGATAAAACCTCCATGAATAGTTTATTCTTCCTTATGTCATCAAGTATGACTTGATAGTAAAACCTTAAGGTAAAAAGAATACTACTCTAAAGGTTCCTAATCAATTATTATCATGGGAATGAGAATGAATTAAGCTTAGTATGTTGCTAAGTGAATAATCACATTTTACTGATTATGGATATGAGATATCACTTAGAACATAGACACACGTTATTGAACATGTATTGAACTGGCCGGCTATGAAAGCAATTCATGGATAACTGTCACAAGTAGCTTTCATGCAGTGGTGATGTTTGAGTCCTTTGACTAAAACTCACTAAAGACTCCTACATGAGAAATTGCATGTTTTAACTTAGTCAAACATTATCTGTAACAGGGTGACAATAAAGGCTATGATTGGATATGTCATGATTCTTGTAGAGGAGTGATAGTGAGACTAACGAATTTGTTCATTTTATGAAGAGTGATATCTTTAGGCATCTTGATGAGTAGGATTAATGAAATGTATGCATACTCGAATGAATTGATAAAGGGTTATCAATGTCATTTGTTATATCAATCTACTTGGGATCAAGAAACACAATTAAGCAAATAAGGTTGGCATGTAATCATGCCTTATGCTTAATCTAGATATCGTGAGACAAAAGGACTAAATATCAAACTACAAAATGTATTACTAGATACCGCTTATGGACTTTGGGACAAGGTCCATTGCTGTCACGACCCATTTCCGGGACCGCGACCGGCGTACGAAATGAACCGTCTATGGGAGCCCGGCTCATCCCGCACAAGCCTCAAAGTACAAAACTTATACCCAAACCTCATATTTAAATAAATATGAATAACAAATAAA
>CAODLS010426795.1:0-15229 GCA_948243855.1 Flueggea neowawraea | reverse complement strand
TTTATCTGTTGAATCAAGAAATGGATTTTTGGGATAAATTGCCTATAGAGATGAAACTTGATATTCTGTAAGTTTGAGGTTAAAAAAATATAGTTTCTGAATATTTTGGAGTTTGATTTGATAATAGAAATACCTTGGGTATTGATTAAGTAACTCTGAATAGTTTGAGAACTTAATTGTCCTAGTACATCGAGGTCTGAATGTCGATGAGTGATAGGGTTTCGATTTGAATATGATTTCTGACGTCGTTGGCGTTTGAGTTTGCATTTGTATCTCATGCATCTTCTGTATTGTCACAGTCATTGTATTTGATATGTTTGTAAATGTTTATTTCAGCTCAGCTCAGTTCCTGAGATGACCAGCCATCGACCGATGGTCAGTGTTTCGGATGTTGGAAGCTCGACATCCAGGTGAGTTGATGACAGCTTCAGACATATAAGTTGTATCTCTTTAACGTATATTTGTTTTTGAGGTGTATCACACATACTCTAAAATTTGACTAATCTAAGGATTGGTTAAGTTAATAATTTGACATACTCTCTCTGTTTTGATTCTGATATGCATGTTTTGTTTTATGAACCCTATTTTTGGGGACGTTGATATGTTTTTTATAAACAGTATTTGTTCGAGTTTTCGAACGTCCTTTCGAAATAAAGATTTTGTTTCTGAAATACAAATATATATATTATATATATTTGAATTATGAAATGGTATTGGAAAATCAGTGACTTTGTTTTGGACTTTGATATAAAAGTTATATCTTATATATTTGCTTGTTTTTGACATGCTCGGTCACATGACCGTTATGTTTTGGATTTAATTATACTTTGCATATGTTTTGGAGACGATACGCCTATACTATGGGGTACGTAGCCTTTGGTATACTAATGCATGTTATGGCCTAGCTATCGGGGCAGACGGTAGCCATGTTGTCCTGATCAGACACATGATTGGATTATGGATTAGTGGTAGAGTCCACAATCATTACACGGTGGTAGAGTGACCCGGATCTTACCACACTATGTTTATGGTTCCTTATATGTGATATATGTTTTTGACTCTAATATCTATGGAATATGTTTTGATTTTAAAAATAATACTAGTAGTATTATGATATCTATGAGGCAAACCTTTGATTCTGAAGTTTTAAGAAAGCTACAAAGGTTTTGAGTTTTGTTTTTGAAACGGTCTATAACAACTTTGAAAGGGATTTCTGAAGTTCTAGTTCATCTTAAGATATTTTTGTTTTGAAATCTTTGTTAAAGCAAAATATTTTCTAAAGAATCTAGCTTGGGTTTTAAAGCATTTAGCTCTGGTAATTTGAAGATACTTTGGAAAAGATTTTGCTTAGATTCAGAAAATGATTTTGTGCATGTTGTTTGCTTTGGTTGTAAACGATTTTGAAATGATTTTGAATCGCTATTACATATGTAGCGTGTATATATATGTATATATGTTGACTATATCTGCATGTGGTATTTTCGAACTGCTTTCAAAATAGTCTTTGTGATTCACATATGAGACGATCTGGAGTATTGCCCCTCACTGGGTTGACCATATTTCTTTGTTTTGTCTATGTTTATTATCATCTTGCAGGTGATTCTTATGGACTATGATATTTGATAATTGATGCTCAGTGAGGTATTCTGACGTTGCGGTCAATGGCCTTTCGATCGGGCCCCATTTGTATGATTTGTTAGATGCTCCACACCGGGTTCCTGTGTGTTTTTATTTCTGTTATTGTTTCTGACATTTCAAATGTTTTAATTTGAAATAATTTTCGCACTTAAGATTATATATATTTTTTGTTTTAATTAAATAACATTTAAACCTTTATTTATTTTGTTATTTATTTGAATATTATATTTGGGTAGAACTGTATTTTGGAGGCTTGTGCGGGATGAACCCGACTCTCATAGATGGTTCACCTCGTATGCCAATTATGATCCTGAAAATAGATTGTGACACAAAGTATGTATGTTTTCACTACTAAAAGAATATATAAAACTCTGTCAAACTCTCTATTAATTTTGAGTGTTGAAATGCACAGGAGGTACAAGCCTTAAAATCTGACTTTCTTCTGTTTCGCAAGTCACGAGGAGTGTTTTATGTTCATGACATTTCGTCTTCATTGTTCTTCAACAAGACAACAACAAAAATATTGGATTTAAGTCAAATATATGTACTCAATTATTTTGTCCATGAGAATAAATTTAGTGCATATTTATTTTTTTTCAGTGTAGTTCGAACTTCTACATAAACTGAAAAAGAGAAAAAAAGATTGGTGGAACAGAGGTGAGTTCCACGCCGATAAGATTCGAAGTGAGTGGTGCAATTGCAAATAATTGGCATATAAACATGTACTTGTTACGATGAAGCATGCTGTTAATTGTTGTAATGCTGGCAGCATATTTACGTAAAATTGTTCGGCTCTTATCATGATGTCTTATTGGTGTGCCTCCAAAAGTTCCAAATCACAAAATAAACATGTTGTTTAAATTTATATTGTACGTCAGTTCAAGGTTAATTAATTATTGGCAAGTAAATCCACGATCTATTATGTTTCGAAACCTTTGAAGTTGTGTTGACATAATTAAGGTTAATTTTGTAATCATCTTAATTCGAGAATCATCTATACGTTAAAAAAGAGGAAAGAGAACAAATATTTATTTTAATTGAATTTGGTATGATTGATCTAAGAATTACTGTGGACATTGTGTTTGCTTAAAAGATTAACGAATGTTGCCGCTCATATATACTTTAATCTTCATATTCAGTGATATATCCGACCCCGAATATTGTTGCTATATATATTGACAAATGATTTGAGTTATTATAATCATTTTTATTCAAAAAAAAAAAGAAATCTCCACAAAAAATACTATTCTACCTTTTGTTACTAAATTCATACTTAAATTAAAAATAATGACGCAAGTGTAAAACGTCTAAAAGGTATAAGAACTTTTTTTTTTCCCTAGAGATATTATCAATCAAACTATTTTAAAATTGAAGAAACGAAATTGATATGTAGTCATTATCTGTTTTTCCATAGAGTTTGGTGAATCTCACCAAACAATTACTTGGATTTTGTAGCTGAATAGCAGTAGGCTATGTTTAGCAATGTGTCTTTCTGTAAACAAGCCATCATTTCACAATCATGGTGAATCGGTGATAGTGATGTGTAATACAGTACTAGTGTTTGTTTATAGTACATTAAAAATTATATCATATGTCAAATATTATTTTTATTACTTATTTGTTATTTAATTTCATCAGATATATAGTATATATCACATTAGCTCTTTTTTTTTGGAAAAAATAACTCTCTATTTCTTTTATTTCTCAAAAATCTATTGTTCGCTATTAGCTAAATTTTATATTTCTCACTAATGGATTTATGACGTATTGGTATTAGAGTTAACTCTAATACTAAGAGTTCGAGGGTTCAAATCTTGGTAGAAACAATTAAATGACTTGTCAAAAAATTTTGCATTCTCAAACAAGTCCTATAATTAATTTGAATTTGAAGTGGACATGACTCTTATTAGCTACAAAACACTAAAAAAAAGTCAAGTAATTCCTTCTAATATTGCTTATATATATTATAACTCTCGAAAGAGTGATATTTTGTTAAAATTTGTTACTATGCGATTTATTTAATTTATTAATCAACTCTAATATACTTATGCAATCTATCACTTGATTTATTAGAAATTATAAAAAAAGAAAAATATATGGGTGTGAATGTGAATTAGGTGATGGAGATTTATTTTGACAAAGGAAAAGCAAGTATGACCAAAATTCGAACACAAAGGAATATTCAGACACAATTGTCACCTAAATTATCTATTGTCTAATCCATGGGGAACTTCCAAATCAACACTATTCTTTTATGTATATAAATGAAAAATGCTTTTATTACTTAAGCTCAATGAAAACAGGATTATTTTAGTCAACCGCACCATTCTATAGGGTTTTTTTTATATTCTTCGGTGACAAGGATATTTTTGGGTGTGGAGTGAAGTGAGCATTACACATTTTTCATTTCTTACACACATCTAGATTAGACCTACCGAATGTATTTATATTGGGGCCATGCCTTAGAAAATGACATAGTCATCAGTAGATAATTTATTTTTAATTTCATTGTTGATAATACAAACATTTCATTAACTACTTGAGTTATTTGCACGAAGAATCGAATTTACAACTCCTAAAGTTAGAATTACTTTCCTTACTAATGAACTATAAGGCCATTGGTCATTATATATAGAGAGAGGGTGCTCGACTTTATTTATGTATACTAATAATTAAAAAGTAAAAATGTATATATATTTTCAATTACTAGTTCAATTACAATAGTTGATTAATGTCATACAGAAGTTAAAGCGGAGAGAGTTTACACATTTTCATGCCCTAAAATATTAGTTGCATGGGATTTTCCAACAAACGTCATTGAGAACCAAAGAAAAAAATATGAAACAAAGTAAGCCACCTCTAGACAACATGAAAGTTCGATTAACTGCCAATGCCAATGTCCGCAAGACATTTCATGAAATTACACGACACATTTTAAAAAAAAAACAAATTGGGGTATGAATTTTTAGTCTCCTTATTTCAACTGAGATGATAATATTTAGTGAAAATCAATATGGATATAATATATAATTCAGTGGAAAAAATTACTAGTTTTCAAGAACAATAAATTTGGTGCCTTCTTGTCAAACTTAAACTCTTGTAAGAAAAATCCAAGCACTCTTGTGTGAATATGTGCAATAATCAAACTCATGATCATGTACTATTTGAAATTAACGAGAACTCAAATTTGTCGAAAACAAAAAAAATTCAGTTTACATATATTTTATTGATATTGTAGTACACTTCAACGCTAAAGAGCCGTAATTTTAGTGAAAGTCAATAAAATAAATAGTAAAAAATAGAGATGAAAATATGGACTTTAATTAGGCCTTGCATGCCACATGGCATCATTTCCCTTTCACACGTAAGCTATGCGTCATGCATATGCTATAACTCTTCACTTCTCATCTTCACATTCTCTCACTTTCTCCTGTGTTGGTAGTGTTTGGTTTCTCATATATTCAACAGCGACTTGCTCATAGTCGTTACTGTAATTAACTTATATTATTATACACTAACTTTATCTTATATCTCCAACAGGGTTTATTGAATTCAAGATGTTTGTTTAAGAAAGATTGGAAAATATATTGTATAATTTCACACTATTTAAGTATATTGTAATTTTAAAAATCTGTAAAGTTAAGTAGTTATTTATTTTTACTTATTTACTATGCACTCTATTTGATGTATCGATATGTAATCTATTTTTGCTATTAATCACCATAAAATCTTCCTTTAAATAACTCTAAACTATATTTTTGAAAAGATTACACAAAAGGATGAGTCAAATGTGAATAAACACATTTAGAATTAAAGAGATTTGAACAAAATCGCATGTTCAATCCTCCAAAGCCTAAAATTCTTTGGGCAACACCAATACCACGCCCAGAGCCATAAAACGGAGCTGAATTTAAACACCTGATGAGTATATATACACACACTCACTATTATCTTACATTATTAGTATGCAAGTTTACTACTTAATCTACTAAACAAACGAGATTAAAAAAACTACCAAAACAACCAAGCGAATAAATAATGTATTAAATATAGTGAATTTTTATAGTTTTAAATAAACAAACAATTATGTTAAGACAATCGTAGTTTGGTTGGCAGCCATCAAAAGTCTTCCATGGCTACTAACCAGGAGAAAGATGTCAAGATTAGGTACCAAATGGTAAAAGCCTTATAATGTTAGTTTCCCTAACAAACGACTTAAGAGATGTGTTAATTTAATGATTAGTATTAAATATAATATATTCTCATTTTCAAATGGTTTGACTTTGTGTTACTAATTTTAGGATTGCATGGAGCAGGGGTGCTTTCGCACAGAACAAATAAAGAAGGACCTAAAATAAATTTTTTTAATTAAATTTTGATTGTCTATTCAAAAGGCACTAATTTGGGCCGGTGACCTAAATCCTAAGACAAATAATTTTTTTTAGCAATTGTTGCTTCAAACATGCATGCACGTATACCGTGAATCTCACAACATTCCACTTGATCTTATAATCAAACTAATTAATTGTGATAAATTATATCTAATGAATAGTTCAAATGATAATAAATATTTTTAGTCGAGAGTTGATGGACTAAGTAAAATCACGAATTTAAGTCTTTCAGAACGTAGAATTTTCTTAAATCAACTCTTACATCCCTCAAAACCAATATAATAGATCGGATGAAAAACAAGCAGTAAAACAAACACCTTGATACTTTTGATTAAAAAGGGAAGAAAAAAAAAAGGTTAAGATATGTGAGACAGAATAATGAAGTTTTGTGGCTTTAATCGACCGAACAATCATGGTCGTTTAGTTTCTTCTCTTTGAAGGTTAGCTTAATAAAAATGAAAAATTGTCAAAATCTAGAGCGTCCATATGTAATTAATTAATGATTACTAAGAAAAATTTGCAAACTTTAGGTAAGAAGCCATTTTCAAACCAAGCTTGAGGTTAGAATTGAAGGAGAGGATTGTGTACATCGTAAAATCGGAATGATATATAATTTCTAGTGAAAATTTAATAAGAAACTGCTAGTGTGCTATAGTATGATTAATTAATGTCTATTAGATTGATTGAATCATAAACATTCGAGGATATTTTTCAAGAAAGAAAAACATGAAAATAGATTGTATATGTTGAATACAATATACAGACTTGAGTTGATCAATTTGGTAGTTATTGGCTTTGTTATATAATCAAGCAATAGAAACGCGGAATTGATAACGAGAACAATCACACACAACACACAGAATTTACGTGGTTCGGTCAATTGACCTACGTCCACGGGCAGAGAGAGCGAGTGATAGTTTTTTTCTCTATGAAAGTTAGCAAAAACTTACAAGAGTTTTTCCAAGCCACCTATTTATATGTTTACAATGTTTAATAGGCAAAATAGAGCATCCCAAGCCCTAATTTCCGTCCAACACCCATCAGGAAATAAGACACGGACAAGGAAGTGTCAAACACGGACATAATCAATGATTACACGGACAAAAACCCATATATGTGGGAAATCGCCTAGTACACGGGCTAGGACACGGCCGTGCATCAGGCCGTGTCCCCAGCGCTGCCTCATATGGTCTTGGACACTGCCGTGTGATAGGCCGTGTCCCCAGCGAAACCATCTTCTCTTTCGGACAGTGAGTTACACGGGCACATCCACGGTTTGGCTTCTCTTGGCACGGTTTAGGCACGTCCGTGGACGTCCAGAGTCGACCCAAAACACCTCCAATCTTCACCAATTCCACTCCAACTTGTTTTGCCCATCTAAAACATCAAATGACTTCATAAAACTCCAAAGAAAATTCAATTCAATTCAACAAGCTTTATTAATTATTTCCTGATCCACATTAAAAGTCAAGCTTAACTATTCTGAAAAAGGTAAATATCAGAGTTTAATTCTTTTTTTTTTCCCTAGTTACAAAAACCTTATTTTATTGTTTTAAGGTGGAATGAATTGTTTGCAATAATAAATTAAAAGATCGTATACTCCTAGCGTCAATAAAATCACTTGCGTAATTAAGAAAAACACAATCAGTTCTTTTTTTTGTTTACAATTAATGCTTTCTTTGGAATCAAATATTCGACCCCAACTTTAAAAAAGACTCAAATACCATGACATTACTAGTCTGTTAGTGAAAAAATAAGTTTAAATAGAAGCAAAAATTATTTTATCTGCTCTCATCGAAAATTAAATTCTCAATTTTTTAGTGTTGGTGTTGATTCGAACTTGATTGGTTATTTATTTATTTACTAAATATATCTTACATTTATGCTTAGGTTTATAGACATGAATATAATTATACAAACTAGTCCACATATATATACCAACCAGAGTCAAATGGAAGCAGTTTTTTTGGTGTTGATATTGGTAATAAGATAGACACTTGGTAGGCGCACGCACACCTGCCATCCAATAAAGAATCTTCAATCATTCTTAAACTCCTCTCTTAACCCTTACTTTTGTTCTCTCAAATCACCTAATTGTTGACAACTACGTATTGTTGACACTGTTTTAGGTAAAAAGCTGTGTATTCTTTACTTAATATCAATCATTTTCATGATACTGTTCATTTTAAAATAATTACCAAAATAAATTAGGTCAAGTAAAATAAACAAGAGACAACTTCTCTTAGTTTATCACACATTCATGCATCTTGGGTAATTTCTTTTCTCTTATAATTAATTCTCTTTTGCCTTCCTTTCCATTTTTTGTAACTCAAATACATATTTTAGATAAGTATGATTTTAATTTGTTCCTCAGGACAAATTCTTTTATTACAAAATTGATTGTCTACATACACTTTTTTTTTAAAAAAAATTATAACTTGTTTATATACACTTAAATTAATCAACTACAACTTGTAGAATAAGGTTCTTCAATTTAATAATTAGTGAATTGAAACTTAAATCTTTCGACCATATCTTTGTTCCCTTTTTTTCTTTTGATCAATTAAGTTATGTGAAAGTTGAATCCGACTATTATAAGGTTCTTGCCAAATAGTTGCGACGATGTGGATTAGTGAAAATCCAACGCTTATTTTGTATGACCATACGTTAGTATCACTTATGACGTAATTAAACAATTAACAAACATAATCTTATGACAATGTTTTTTGGAGTTATTGACGTGTGTATATATATATATATTTTTTTTCCTTTAAGATACTTTTATTTGATAGATCACGGCTTCATAAAGGAGGAGGCTCATATGCTTGCTTCAAATCCAATAATATCTCATGATCTTAATATCATTGTTTGCTAATTTAGCTATTCTAACTTGCTTTTTTTAAAATACTTGACAAAGAATAAAATTTATATTTAATTGAATATTTTATTGAGTATTATCTGAATTTTTTAGGAATGTTTCTACTTTATTTTCTTAATATGTAATCAAACATTAATCGACCCTCATTTAAAACAAGATTTTCTGCCCTCTCTGTAATTGACACATTCTTTTCATTATAAAGCTGTGTAAAAAAATGACGAGGATATTCACTGGTAAAAAATGAAATTGAAAATTATATAAACTTCAAGCATAATGTAGAGATCATACTTGGCCATAAATCATAATTAATTATAAAACATACCAAATATGTCATTATATTCATAGTATATATAACGAGAATGAGGGTTAACATAGCAAGATCTTAATTAGAATTTGGAATTGTAACTCTGTCTCTGTGATGGCAAGAATCTAATTGCTTTTGGTCTAATTGCTAACCATCGAAACGCAAGACAACATAGCCATTTAAACTTCCCGTCAAAAAAGAAAAAAAAAAGATAGACATTTAAACTTTAAATGTATACCTTTTACGACTAAATAAATATATAATAGAATATTTAATATTAATAATATTACTTGATATAAATGGACCCTCACTATAAAATACAGGTGCATTCACTAACCACCGCTCATCAATTCAATTACCCATAAGCCACATGTACGCCTGACAAATTCCGAATATAGTCCTCACTTTCTCTCTGTTTTGCAGCTCCATACCAAGACTCATTGGCACTATACGATCCTTCAATATCATTACTTATATTATATTAATAGAGTATATTTTATATGTTAATTATAACATTTTTAATATAATGTCTCAATTTATATTAAATATAATATAAATATAATATTATATATTTATATTATAAGTTAAATTTTTTATACTATTATTTATCACGTACAATTCACTTATATGAAAGAATTAGTATCTATATATATATAAATGATGATGATTGATGACATCACATCACCTAGTATTAAGTGGTGCTTGAAGAATATAATTGACTTTGATAGAAATTTGACGTTACTCAAGTTATATTACGAAATTAGTTTTGATATAAAATAAAAACAGGAAGCATTTTGCAATTTAACTTAATTAAAGAAAAAAAAACTCGTGGCTACTTAAACCCCAAACCATTTCTCTTATATACATAGTCTCATAGTCACCAATAATAAAGAAAAGGGAAAGTAACGGCAGGACGTAAGGAGTAAACTCATTGAACTACAGGAAGACTTTAAATGAATAATAAATTAAATAAAAATAAATAAAAGGGAAGATTAGATATTTTTAAATCTCAAAGGATTCTCCTGCTATTTTTTTCACCATATGGCATCCAAATTCATGGCATGAACCTTGTGGCACCTTCTTCCTCTAGCCATCTCATCATCGCTTCACTAACCTCGCCACTCTCTTCCCTCTATCTATGAACAAAGAAAGAGACTTATTTTGTATTGAAACTTGCTTTTAGAGGAACCAAAAGACACAGTGTGGTTTTGAGCGTTGAGATGGGTAAGGGAAGAGCTCCATGTTGTGACAAGTCGAAGGTGAAGAGAGGGCCGTGGAGTCCGGCTGAGGATTTGAGGCTCATTACTTTCATTCAGAAACATGGTCACGATAATTGGAGAGCTTTGCCTAAACAAGCTGGTATCTACTTTTCTCTTCTTCTTCTTCTTCTTCCTTTTGTTTCGTCTCTCTCTTTTTGTCCTCCATTGATAATTTCATCAACATTGTTTATTGAATATGAATGGGTTGATTTCAAGGGTTTTTGAGATGCCATTTACAAATTTTTTGGTAATATGAACTATATATTTTGTATTAAAAATTATTGATTTTTTTTAAAATATTCATATATGTATACATGCATTATGCTGAAAGTTATATGAAATTTAACCAACCGTTAATTGTCAGTATTTAATTTTTTTTGTTACTGTTACATTTTACTAGTTTGTGAACAATTAGCAAAACACAACTCAGGGCCACCAACTTAAGTTCATCATTTTTTGCATTAATTGCGTCCATTAATTACAGATTTTGTTTCATCTATAATAACTTACATGTTTATACAAAAATGAATAAATATTACTTGAATATTGATGTTTGGCATGTAGTGTAATTTTCTTGTCTGATTAGAAGCCAGTCACCACATTCCTTTGAGGAATGCAAGTTTGAAACGTTTGTGGGATCAAATGACTTTGAAATGGAAGAAATATTTACTTGTCAACACTAATAATATGTGTATAATTAACATCATTTTCAACGACTAATTGGCTTTGAAATACTCAATATAAAAATATACTGACATGGTCGCCATTTGTCATGACATACATGGAGAATCTCCACAAGCATTTACAACATTGATAACCATCATTAATACTATCCTATATGTACAAAATCACCGGAATTTTGAGTACATGGCATTTTTTGGAAAAGAAATAGTAAAAACTTTGGGAAATGTTTAATTTTAGTGTATTGAATAAATTAATTTTCAAAATTCTTGCTTTTCTTTAAGGAAGCACATCTCTATTTGTTCAACTATATATCATTATACGACATTTAAATAAATATTTCGTACGCTATCGAAAATTATTGTGAAGTCATACGTACGGATTTCTCATCCTTAGATCAAAGGGTTCGAGTTTTAGTTTTGGATGTAAAAAGTTTTAAAATTTAACAAAGATAATTTTGTAGTCTGTACGAGTCTTATCAAATTCTAATTAGTTAAGTAATCTGTGCATCAGTATATTAGGTGAGTTTTAATTAAAATAAAATCTCCCATAAAATTATATATATAGTGACATGTGTAACCCATATAACAATTCAAAGCCTTGGGTTTTGTCAACGAAACTCCCTTTGAAAGAAAAAAGGGAAGAATTTATGGTGTGAATTGGTTTTATGATCATGGTGCTGTACATATATAAGGACTTATGTCAGAAATATTACAAGTTAGGAGATCCCTGTCCATATAGATGAGAGATAGGAACAGGCCAGTCACATCAAAATAGCATAAAATCTTGGCTTGCTAAATTTCCAAGGTTGGTTGACACCAAATTATAGGTATTTTTGTTACTAATCCACCCAATAGTGACTAAATGAAGCCCACAGTAATTAGGAACATACATATATATGACTAGTCATTTAAGCTTTCAAAAAACTCGACCAAGTCTATCAAACATATAAAAAGTGGAAAATTTTTTAATTAAGCTGTATTTGAGGTGAAATCGTCTTTAGAAAAAAATAATAATGATCGTAATTTATATTTTAACTACTTATTAATATTCCGGTAATTATAATATGAATACTAACAATAATCATTACTATTTTTCTCTAACAACGATAATACTTTTTTTTTCTGTGTAATTGCTATAAAAATAGCTAAAATTAATAACAATTAATGAAGTTTGTGGTAGAGTGATATCAACTCATCCCTTTATAAATAGATCAAATATCTCAAGTTTGAATATCTGATAACGAAAAATTCTAAAATTCAGAGGGTGAGTTCTATCCCTCATTCTATCTACAAGGTGATAAAATTTCTTCAGGGTCTGAATTCATATTAGTTAGATATCAAAAATTTATTTGCACGATAAATAATTTAATTAAAAAAGCTAAAACGACATGTGGATACTAAAAATGATCAAATACAACACGGAGCTTAGACTTTTTGGCAGCAAACTCTTTCATGCAAAACTTTGAAATATACCGAAGACAGTGGACAAATCCCGAACCTCATAAAGGAGGTTGAATGGTTGAAATTGAAGTCTCCATGCAACCAAACATAATTTATTTTTAAAAAATTACATTATCAATGTTCCAATAAAAATATATAAAATTGATTGACGTTCATGTTTTGTTTTTGTTATAGGGCTGTTGAGATGCGGGAAAAGTTGCCGATTGAGATGGATTAATTATCTTCGACCAGACGTGAAGCGAGGCAACTTCACCAAAGAAGAAGAGAACACCATAATTAAGCTTCATCAAACTTTAGGAAACAAGTAAAAATTCTACACCGATTAAGCTTCTAATTAAATCATATATTAACTAATTTTGGCGTTTAACTTTAATGATATTTTCTTTAATTTCAGGTGGTCCAAAATTGCATCATATTTACCAGGAAGAACAGACAACGAGATTAAAAATGTATGGAATACTCATCTGAAGAAAAGATTAGCGACGTTTAAGAATGGTGATAACGACAGAGATGAATCGAAAGAATCATCCACAACCACCGTCACCCCCTCCTCCTCCTCCGCCTCCGTTATTTCCGGAAGAGAATTGGATTTGGACGGGGAAATTGATCAGCAATTGAACCAAGGTCCCGTGACCAAAAATATTCGTGCCACAGAGACTACGATGGAAAATTCGGCAACGAAATTAGCGACGAAAGAATTTTCGAGTCCTTCCATTTCCTCCAACAATTCCAATTCGACAAATTTTAGTCAAGTTGATGTTTCAAAGCCAGAAGAAGAGCAGACAGGTGCAATATTTTCGGACTACATAGGACCGTACGATGTTCAAAATGCACTAGACGAAGTGAACAAACCGGACCAAATCGGAAATAACTTGGTGGATCAGATCCCATTGGAATTGGATTTCGATTTTTGGAACATGTTAGATACATTAAGCTCGTTTCAATCCAACAATGAAGGTGGTCACGATCAGTTGCAAAGTGGTGATCAAGCTAGCCATGAAATCTCAAATTTTGGGAATGAATGCATTAATGAAGAAGATGAAAATAAGAAGTGGTTGCGTTATTTGGAAACTGAACTTGGTCTTGATGCCACAAAAGATGGAAGCCAAGAAAAATTGTCTGAAGATTATCAGTCACTAATTTCAGAAAATTTCGATCAGTACGACGATATGCCATTCAGACCGGAGACGGAAATTGGATATTATTGTCACTTGTGGCCTTCACTATAAAATAGTTTGATTATGTCTAAGCTAATTCAGAAATAGTTATCAGAAATTAAAACATCTAATCTTTTTTTTTCTTTCACATAGTTACATTTTTTTTGTCTTGTAACAATGCTAACCTAAGCTTAGTTTTGTATTAATAGGTCTTTGAAGATTATGGATGGGGGAATTTTGTGGATATTACATTTTAAAAAAAAATATTATACGTATGGTTTTAAAAATGTGTTGTTCTCTCTCTATTTTAATAGTTTTTACTGGGATTCAAACTTAAATGTGTTGTTCTTTAAATATGCTATTCTCTCTACCCCTGATAATCCAATCAGATTTAGGAACTACCATATATCTTTTTAAACTAATAAAGAGCTGTGGAAGGTTAGAAATCAAAGAGTTTTTTTCTCAGAGGAAAAGTAGTAGAGAGGAACTCGTTCATAGTTGCATTAGTCAACTTGTGATTTGGATAAAAATGTACATATTGTTGCTTTTCCTATAGTGGAAATGATGTATATAAATGCCCTCAAGCTATGATTTTTTGGAATAGGATATAATTCTTTAGGTCAGGGTTTTCTCTATTCTTAATGTCATAGCCTTAAATATGCGCAAACATCTTCGTTTTGGATTTTTTTCTATCATACTAGGCCACTGCTTTGGTGGCTTAATCACATTAATAAAATTTTGATTCATAAAATAGAAAGATTAAACTTACAATTTATTTTTTTGACTAAAGTAATAATTTATCCTTTAAAAAAATGACAACTTAATAATTTTTATTATGCAATTTCACATAATCTGCTTCTATTATATATTCATTAATTACTCAATCAATCTGAAACAATTATGACGATGTTTGATTTTGATAAATTGAATATTAAATAAAAAATGTAAATTGATAAATTGTATAGTAAAAAAATAAAGAGACTAAAACATCTTTAAGTATTATAAGATACTGAATATGTAATATATTATGCTACAAATTTAACACTCGTAAAAGGAATGAAGTTAATTAAAGACTGATTAAAAAAGGGTTGAGTTAATTAAAGGTCACTTTCCTCAAACTTATCCATTATAAGTGGGTAGGTAATTGTACGATTTGGTAAGTTAACTTGATGATAAACTAGTGAAAAAAGCATTCTAACCAGGCTACTCGTAATCTACGGTTTTTGAAGTAGTTTCGCGGAATGCTTACTCAGAGTTTTTATTGTTATTTTATTAAAGTCCTCAGTTCCTAACCCCTCAATTTTTTCATCCATAACTTAGGGATTATTTTAAGAGTCTCGCGAGACGTCTACTCAACTTTCTACTAAACACAATTTTATTTTAATCCCTCAACTTTTATCTACTACTTCATTTAATACTTTCTAACCCAAATTCATTAAAATAAAAATAGTTTATTCA
>CAODLS010426589.1:0-13383 GCA_948243855.1 Flueggea neowawraea | reverse complement strand
CCCTCTTATTTGTACGGGTCTTGCACACGCGAGTCAAGTCAAAGTCAAACCGTGTTAACCGTTGATAGATGTCATGTTCTGATTAGGTCGTGTGGTTTTCTTATCCAATCAGAAAATTCCATCTTACAGACTAGATCATATAGTTTTTGTTCAATTTAACGACCTTCTCGATGGTATTTTTTGATAAAATTTGGACAGGGTATGTAATTGAGCCTCCTGAGTCTACTGGTATACTTGGTTTTTGGAAATTCACACTTTTAATTCGAGTTTACACTATCTAACACAAAAGTCGAATCAAAACAGCAATAAGTCAAATACAAAAAATTATACAGCGACTCCTAAGCATGGTACATACACAAAGGCATACAAATTTTCAACAAAATCACATAGAAAATTTTCCTACTGCTCTGATACCAATGAAAGCATATAAAAAGCATGCAGACAAACTGTATAAACATCTGAAATAAAGAGTAAATCGAGTACTAACCTCGATTCAAGCTAGAACCACAATGAGTAGTGGGTTGGTAGGGCCAATACATGCCTTCACAGTCGAACCACTGTCTTCAAAGGCAGGAACAACCGATATTTGCATAGTCTAAGTGCCAACTAAGGATCAAGATAGATTAGAAAGAATAAAATTTCATTTTGCTTCCTTATTTTCAACGTGAAAATGAGTGAGAGAGAGACGTAAGGTGGGAGCAAGAAAACGAAAGAAATCACAATTTCTTTCCTTTTTTCTTCTTATATATTTTTCCACACACTTTTCCTTCTTCCTCTCTCTAATTAATATATGTTCCACCTCAATAAAAATCTAGATCATTCTTCCAAATGGATTATATTGGGCTTCATCTTAAGTTGGGCTTACTTTGCCCATTAAGATATCCAACTCGTCAGTTATCGAGTTAAATGACGGACTTGGGTTCCACCTATTAACATCATGGGCGAACTCGGTTTTTCAACATCCACTACCAATCCCAATTTTCGTATAATACATATATTGAATGCCTTTATAAGAAATAAAGGATTAATAGAAAAAAGCGAAAATCATAACGGAACTCAAAATAATTTATCCACTCTTTAGCTGAATGAGTATTGGAACCAAAGTAGGATGCATCAAGATTGAATGTCTTCATATACAAAGCCAATTCCTTTACATAGTGTTTGGTATAAAATGAATTTTGAATTCATTCCATTTGTAAATGAAATAAAATGAAATCTATCAATAATAATTGTATTTGAAAATGAATTAACATGTTTGGTTTCTTTATTGAATTCTTTATTTGTAAGTGAATTTTATGTTTGAAATGAGTGGTGATTTGTAATTATTTATTTTTTATTTACAAAAATGTCCTTATAGTTGATATTGATATGGTAGATTGAGAGTGTACTATAAGGCTAATTTTGTCAAATTGATATGTGTGAAATTCATTTGCAAATTTCATCTCTTTTGATAGGATTTGCAAATAAACAAAATTTAACTAAAACTAATTCCTTCATTTGCAAATGAATGATTTGGATTTGAATATTCTAAAAAATCAAACCAAACACAGAAATTGGAAAAAATTAAAATTTATAAATAAATTCTATAAAATTTTGTGGAATTTATTTATACTAGATACACTGTAGCTTCTTCTCCTCCCATACACCAAAATAGATCACCTTACATTTTCTCACATCAAAATATCTATGATCTTTGCACCTACATAGTATAATTTCCAGAGCCTCTTGATCAACAAAACAAAAAAATTAGACTCAAATTCTTGACTTTTGGAAGATGGTTAGCAATTGCTAATGCAAACGTTTTTGGAAGTGTTACGATTACAGATACGCTATAAAAATTCTTGCAATTTTTATCAATTTCAGCTATTACTTCAAGAAAATATTTTGGATTACATAACACAACTCTAAATTCCTCCAATAACTTGAGCTTTCCTATCAATTTTAGAAATTGTTGGGGCCTAAACACACAAACAAACCCATACAAGAAAATAAATAATAGAAAAAAAAAAGAAAAGAACACCAGAAATTTTTAACGTGGTTCAACCCCTCAATAGATCTACGTCCACGAACTCTATTAAAATAATATTATAATTTTTAAACTGACAAAATTGTTAAAACCCTTTTATTCTCATTCTCACAAACTCAAACCCAAATTACACCTCTAATTAACTAGCTTAGAATTTTGTGATGCAAAGCAACTTGGGCTTAGCCCCATTTATAGGGGAGAGACTCCCTTCCAACTTCACATCTAATCAATGTGAGAGAAAATCTTTCTCCAAATCTACTCCTAAACAATGTGGGATTTAAGGAGTTTTCCGAACTAATCCTCAATTTACCTAAATTTCCACATATCTCAACAGTTTTAGAAAAAATGACTCTCTTCACAGTCTTCCTCTTCTTTGTTTTGCTGCTTTTATTAGTAAGGAAACATCTATCTAAATAGTAAATATTTTTCTCTTTCTTCCTTCCTTGTAATATCAAGCTGTTACCCCCCTAAACACTTTGCAAAACTCTTCATCGCCAACATATTTGTACATATTAGATACTAATTCACCCACAGAAATTATATTGACTCTAGCACTAGGTACAAACTTCACATCTACATATGTTTTGACAATACTATTATGGAGATTCGGACGAACTCTTCCAATGCCTTCAATCTTCAACTTTGAATTGCTCCCGCCATACATGTAGCTAAAATTTCCTTATTTCTGCAAAGTGTCAAAAGAAAATTGATCTCTACAAAATAATATTACAATTTTAGAAGGCACAAAATTATTAAAATTCTCTCTCTCATAAATCTAAATTATACCTCTAATTAACTAACTTAACATTTTGTAATGTAAAATAATTTGGATTAAATGCCTTTTTATAGAGGAAATAACCTTTTCAATCTCACACCGAATCAATGTGAAAAAAATGTTTCTCCAAAACCACTCTCAAACAATGTGGGATTTGGGAGTTTTTTCAACAGAAATTAGGGCTGCTATGAAGAAACCCCACTCCACTGACAATGACTTCAATTTAGAGCATTTGCAACAACAAATTTAATTCATTCGACAAATTCCAAATCCTTTTCTCTGGAACCTCTCGGCAGAGCAACAGAAATGGGCTTGCGGAGCCCGCGAAGAACCACCAATCTTACTATCCACCAACAGAAAAGCTCTTTACCAGATATTCTTCTGTGAATCTACCAACTTTTGCAGGAATTAGGTCAGAAAATCAATAGGTTGCCAACACAATGGATTGAGGTTGGATTTGTACCAAGACTTGCACACACATGGAACATCAAGAAGTAATGAATCCGTGCCTAATCTTCGAAAAATGTCCACTAAACAGTCAAATTCCAAATATTGCAGCTTTCGCTCACTCATTTACTTGATTACAGAAAAGCACACTGTAGAGATAGAACTGAAAAGTGAGGAATAATTAAGGATTTGGGGAATTTTTGTAGTTTGTTATTGGTTTCGGTTTAATCGGAACACAACGCCCGAGCAAACCGACCATCCGAAATCAGCCAAAATTTGGGGTTCGGTTCAATTGCGTTTTGGTTTTCAATCGAATGGTTTATTTGAAGAAACCGACCAAAAAAGGGCAAAAAAAAGTCTTATAAACCCTAAACCTCTCTCAAACAAACCTATCTACCCGCTGACTGTCAATTTCCTCCAAACTTTTGACGACAGGTAAAGCGATTTCCATGTTTGTGGATGATGTGAAAATTTTGGGACATTTTGATGCCAGACCAGAAATCTGCAAATTACCAATTCTGAGGACAATATACATGCTTGGTTCGAACTCCAAGAGCTTGTCTACGGTATGTATTAGTATCCACAAAGACCAAATGACAACAAAAGCACAGTTCTTGGTTCTATTGACACCGTCACAAATTCATACAAACATTTTATTTGGATTTTCTTTGTCATATAAAAAGCCTCCGGAGCTGTCGGGACTAGCCATTGTGTAACACATTAATATGCAATGGTAACGGAGGTGATGATCCAGGTGTTGGTTCCGGAAGCTTCGAAGCTGCCAAGTTGCAGCACATAAGAGGGACTATGAAACAGTGTGTTTAATAACGTAAAATAGTTGATGCAAGAGAGGAGACATATACAAACACATTTTTGCAAGCCTTAGATCACCACCTGTCGACAGTTTTAGGCATTAAGACATACCAGTTGGACACGTGGCAAGTACGTGTGCAACTTAGTACACATGTTGTGTTGGTAAGAGGACACAGGAGCTTTGCAAGAGAATCGTGACTCGCTAGCTTGTACTTGTCTATTTAGCACCGTTGTCCATGCTTCACTTCACTGGTAATGTCAAGCATTAGTTTTCTTGGCTTCTCTATAGTACGTACTTGTTGATTTCTCCAAGATAATAGCAGAATGAAGGTTAGTTTCAGTTCTTTTCCTGTTTTCACCAAGTTTTTCTAAGAAGAATAGAAAATCTTGTTGCTTCTTTGAGTTATATTAAAGGGTCTAAAGGTTTTTCTTGATGAATAAAAGGTTTAAACTTTAAAGGTTATGTCTAGGCTTGTAGTCATCTTCAATATTAAGGGGTCAAGGCTTTGGTTCAGTTATATGTAAAGGTTTAATAATAGCTTAATTAGTTTGCTCGAGCTTGGTGCTAGGTTAGTAATTACTGCATGCAAGAATCCTTAGAGAGGAGATTTCTTGTGGTTGGATTATGCTATGTGAAATTGAAATTTAAGAGATTTTAATTCTACCACAGTTTCATGCAGTGATTGCAAATTTGATGTTTAAATTAATTAAGTTAAACCAACTTGATAGAACTGAGTGATAACACGATGGGTTTTGATTTTGGGAATGGAAAGGTCCATGAAACAAGGTCTCAAGCACATGCACCAGCTGATGAAGAAACTAAGATGATGACAAGGAAGCAGAAAGCAGAGAATAAGGCACATGAAGGAGAACAGTCACCGAAGAAGCCGAAGAATGAAAAGGATAATGGACGTGCGAATGGGAAATCTGAGGATGGAAGAACTAAGGAGTTTGAGGATTTTGCTAAAGCCATTACTGAAAACCTCTCTGTGGATCAAATGAAAGAAATTTTGGAGTTGAATAACCAAGATTCCTCTGCCTCTGATGGTTTTATTACGACTAAATGGTACAGTATTATCCAGGCACATTTCAATGATTGACTAGTTTGGAAGCAATAAATAGTTCAGGTAACCATTTCTTGATTTGTGCATTAGTGGACTTGTGGTGTTCAGTTTCCTCGGTTAGAGTTCATTACTGTATTGAATCGCTTATTTAGAGAAAAAATCATACCTTTATTGTTAAGTAGTCTGAAACTTGCTTGTCAACAGTAGTGATGTAGTATTGTCACCTGTAAATTTCTGGTACTGCTGTAGGCATGTTTTAGCGGCAGGGGCTGCATATTCTTTTCGGTCCGGTATGCCTATTGAGCTACTTGATGCAGGAACTGCACGGCTCAAAATGTGACAGTAGCTAGCTGCAGTGGGCTTTATTTGTTGGAACTACGATTGTGGGAAAGAGTGTGATGATGAATTAACTTTTGTTTGGACAGCCAAGATTTGCTGTTTTATGGGTTACTGGAGACGTGTCCGATATGCAGCAGCAACTTGGAATTTGATGGCAACCTCTATTGTTGTAGAGGATTTTACAGCGAGTGGTCTGGTTGCACTTTTAAAACAAGAAATCCACCAAGGAAAGAGGAGCCAATCAAATTACCTGATTCTGTTCTCAAATCTTCAATTGCGGATGTAATTTCTTTTGCTGCATCTTTTTTGTCAAAATTTGACGTTTAAAGGTGTGACATTTACATCTAATTATTCGTTGAATTTCTTTGTATTGTCTCGTTCAGATGCTAAAGAAATATCAGGACCCTAGTCATCGACCTCGAACAAGTACAGGAACTCCTGCTAAGCCTTTAGCAGGAATGTTGATTTCTTTATCCGGCCGTCTCTCACGGACACATGTAAGTAGCATCTTTTTTTTATTGTATGTGAGCAATGAAATATTAATCACACGTCCGTTTATTATGCTAGTTATGAATTGGAAAATTTTCATCTGTCTTTGCAGCAATACTGGAAAACAAAAATTGAAAAGCACGGGGGAAAGGTTGCTAACTCTGTTATGGGTATTGTTTTATCTCTGCAATCTTTGGTTAAAGTTGATGCTTCTTTGTTTTTGATATCAAATTCTAGTAACACACTGTAAAAACTTCTGCAGGTGTTAATTGCCTAGTGGTTTCCCGGACAGAGCGAGAGCGCGGTGGTTCTTCCAAAGTTGCGGAAGCAGTGTGAGCATTGAAACCTCCTTAGGATTTATTAATAATGCGCATATATGGTATTTGCAGTCAAATCTCTTAGTACTAAATTTACTTAACTACTCATCAAATTTTTCTTATTGCACTGTTTTCGTTGGTTGGATCAACAAAATTTTGACTACCACTATTAGGTAACAGTCTCAAGCTCTTGTTGTTAAATAGGGCCTGAAGCTTTTAGTAGTATTGTTAAACATTATTTCGTTAAATGTGCGCCTGAAGTAATCATTGCAGAGACCTGTACATGGCAACAAAGATTTAGAAAGTGAGTTTTGAAATATTAAAACATTACATTGTAAATTTTCTTAAGATTGAAACTTCCTTAGGATTTAGTAGTTTGTGTGCATATATGGTATTTCCAGTCAATAAACTTAGTAGTTGAGCTAGTTCTCATAGATCTAAATTTACTTCACTGCTCATAAAATTTTACTTATTGCAATGTTTTTTATGGGGGTTTGGATCAAGAAAAAATTTGATTACTTCTGATGTGTAGCAATCTCAAGCTCTAGTTGTTAAATAGGTTCTAAAGCTTTTAGTAGTGATGTTAAAACAACATTTCTTTAAATTCTGGCCCAAAGTACTCAGTGCAGTCCTTTCTTGAAGCGAGCAAGAGATCCCTGTGGTGAGGGAAGAATGGTTGCTTGATAGCATTGAGAAACAACAATCACAGCCCCTTGAAGCTTATGATGTTTTATCTGATCTTTCCATGCATGGCAAGGGAATTCCGTTGGACAAACAAGACCCTAGCGAGGAGGCGCTTGAGACAATTTCCGCAGAAGTACATGACCTGAATATAAAGCTTCCAAGAATTTTAAATAAAAATATCATATGTGCTTTCTCCATTGTTTTTAAACTTGTAATCTTTGAATGCAGCTCAAACTACATGGCAAGAGAGGTGTCTACAAGGATACTAAATTGCAGGAACGAGGTGGACAAATATTTGAGAAAGATGGAATATTGTACAATTGCGCATTCTCCATTTGTGACCTTGGACGAGGACTAAATGAGTATGTGGATTCTGCATCAAATTGACTTACATTATATACATGCCTTGATGTATTAGTCTAGTGGTTATGACCATTTGCTACATTCCTTCAATATATCTACTTGTTGTTTAGGTATTGTATCATGCAACTGATCTCGGTACCAGAGAGCAATTTGCATTTGTATTACAAAAGAGGGAGAATAGGTGATGACAGAAATGCTGAGGAGAGGCTTAAAGAGTGGGAAAATGTAGATAATGCTATCAAGGAGTTTGTCAGACTTTTTGAAGAAATTACTGGAAATGAGTTTGAGCCATGGGAAAGAGAGAAGAAGATTGAAAAGAAGCGATTGTGTTTCTATCCTGTCGACATGGTAAAATATTGTCACTCTCTCTTTGTGAGAATTTTAAGCATAGGATGTCTTGTCATTTCAGACTAGCTTAAAATGTTTTTGCTGATTACGTAATTTTCCTTCTGTGGATAGGATGATGGAGTGGATGTGAGATATGGAGGCCTTGGTCTTAGGCAACTAGGAGTTGCAGCAACACACTGCAAACTCGAACCGATGGTTGCCAATTTTATGAAGATGTTATGTAGTCAAGAGATTTACAGGTATATTCCTGGAATTATATTTTACTCTTGATCTTATTTGTGCATCTTTCATCTCCAATTAAAAACCACTGAAATTTGCTTGGCCGTAGGTATGCCCTGATGGAGATGGGTTTGGACTCCCATGACTTGCCCATTGGAATGCTCTCTGATGTCCATTTGGGAAGATGCAAATATATCTCCTTGATCATTTTCTTACAATTTTGTGGGCCAAACTCTCATGATAATAATTCATCAGTGAGGAGGTCCTCATTCAATTTGTAGAAGCAGTAAAATCAATGAAAGATATGGGGCAAAAGACAGAAGTTGTTTGGTCTGATTTTAGCCAAAGGTGGTTTACTCTCTACGAAAATCTTGGCTACACTTGGTGTATGGCTTTTGCCATACACCAAGTGTAGCCAAGAATTTTCCTACTCTCTTGCCCTCCACCAGACCCTTTATTTTTAGGGACTACCAAGAACTCGCTGATCATGTAAGCTATCCTTATTTTCATATGTCTGCGAAGATTCTAATTTTCCTTCACATATCAAAGCTTGAAAGTTAATCGTTGAATATTTTGTAGGGGGCAGCTGCATTTGAGACTATAAGAGATATAAATGAGGGCTCACATTTTATAGGAGACATGTCTAGGTCCACTCTCGACGACCCCTTGTCAGATTGATACAACAAATTGGGTTGCCAAGTTTCAGCAATAGATAAAGAATCTGATGACTACAAAATGATTGTGAAGTACCTGGAGAAAACTTATGAGCCTGTAAAAGTTGGGGACCTGGTGAGACTAACTTGTCTTATATCATACGTTCACAAATAGCTTCTTAGGAATTGACAGTAGAATTTTAGGAGTCATCTGCTAAGTTGAATTTCATGTTGTTCTAGGAATATGGTGTATCAGTTGAGAACATCTTTGCTGTTGAACCAAGTGCTTGTCCTTCTTTGGATGAAATAAAGAAGTTGCCAAACAAAGTCCTGTTATGGTGTGGTAAGATTCTGAAGTTTAATTCATTATGTTCTTTATGATCATATAGAAGTGACAGAAATTTTCTTCTTGTATGTCGTGGTCTCTCAGGTAACCGAAGCTCGAATCTGCTGAGGCATCTGCAGAAAGGATTCTTACCAGCATCCTGTTCTCTTCCTGTTCCGGGATATATGGTAAAGATCAAGCTCTACTTCAGTCCTCTGAAAATGGATCATCTCTATATTCATGTTTAATGTGTCAATTTTGGGTTGCAGTTTGGCAAAGCAATTGTTTGTTCTGATGCTGCTGCAGAGGCTGCCAGGTATGGGTTCACGGCAGTAGACAGGCCAGAAGGATTCCTAGTTCTCGCTGTTGCTTCTCTTGGTGATCAGACGATGGAAGTTAAAAGCCCTCCAGAGGTATGTAAGATGTCTGCAAGTGAATTGCAATCTTAAGTTTGTGCTCTTGGACAAATGCTGAGATTGTATTTATGTCTAATTGTATGGGATACGAAATCATTGGAAGAGAAGAAGGTAGGAGTGAAGGGATTGGGAAGAAAGAAAACAGATGAATCTGAACATTTGTGTGGAAGGATGACATCAAGGTTCCATGCGGCCGCTTAGTGGCATCAGAGCACAAAGACAGCCCCCTGGAATACAATGAATATGCCGTCTATGATCCAAAACAGGTATGATCGTTTACTTTTTGGCTATTACGGGAATCTTTGTTGTAGCTTTTACTAAAATGACTTCCTGGAAACAAATGCAGACAAGCATCAGGTTCCTGGTGGGAGTTAAATACGAAGAGAAGAATGTGGAGATGGACACAGCAGAGCCATGATAATTTATGCATAGGATCTTTTTGAATAGTTTTTGTCATCTTTGTCCAGAAAGATGAGTGAATACAAAGGAGGATATGTGGGTGGATTTTGTTGTACATAGTGCTCACTAGCCTAGTCTGCTGTAAGGTTGAAGTAGTGTGTTTGTAGTTCTTTATCAAACAGGTGAATGCATGAATTCTCTTCTTTTACCTGATCTTCGTGCTTCAAAGTCTCAACGTTTTTATTTCTCTTGGTGGTAGAAGTTCTGTAAATTGCCGATGATATGTTCAAAGTTATGAAAATTGGCCTTATCGAGAATAGTTTGGCAATTCCAAAGATTCCAATCATGGGGTCCCCTTCATATGGCAGTACGGAGAATCTCCATCTGAATAAAGAATATTGCAACCCATACAACGCAAATTTGGGATGGATCGTGTTTAAAGACATCGAAATGGAGAATCGTTGCATGATTCACTTTGTTCACCTTGACACTGGTGTTGCAGCTCAACGAACACGCTGCTTTCCCAAGGAAAAAAAAAAGCAAACAAATAAAAAGCTCGTATGAATTAAAAAGGAGCTTATAATGACGATAGAAATGAACCAGAACTCAAATATAGAAGAAATAATATTCTTCAGCTTTAATTTTGCAATCTCGTATTACCGCAAAAGATGGTACCGGTTTAGGACGTGAAACTTCTGTTTCTTTCCACTTTCTCATGGAATTGAGTTACAGCAAAAAATACAGGAATTTAAACTTCACAAACAAATAAACTAATTCCTAAGCACAAAAATCAACCGTCTGGGACGTCATTGATAAAATTTCACCGGAGGGTAAACGAACTTGTCCGAAATGAATGGTATAGCCTGAGGATTGTTGACAAGATCATGATAGAACTCATACTCTGCCTCATAATCATGCAAAGAAAGCTCAGCCTTTTGGTTAGTATGATAATGGTGCTTAGCTGAAGCCGACTTTCCGAACCCGAATATACTGACTTTGTCGCAGATCCCCACAGCTAACAGCACAGCCTGCAAACCAGAAGAGTAATGAAACATTGCACCATCATGTGCAGAGCTCCATTGCTCCAAAGGCTTGCCGGTTTCCTTCTCGAATCGAATCGCTTCAGTGAGTAGTACTTCACGATCCTTGTACATAAAACATCAAAGCGAGGATCAGTGACAATCAAAGGCGCCTTGTGGGAAGAATTACACATCGTATAGTCCATGATATGCACTGGTTGGCAAATATTCATCACGATGGGAACACTAGGCCCGTACGGGTGACAGTAGCATCCTTGCCTTCTAGCACAAAGATGCAATATATTGCTATTTACAAAGGAAATGTTGGTCTTGGTCCCAACAGTCCGCTCGAACCTCTCCGTCCGGGCATTGTTCAGACGAATGACAACCTCATGACTATCAATCAACACACCATAATCCCTCTGCAACAAAATACCACTGTTCCCAGCTACAGCACAAGAAGCATATCGCCTTTTTGAAGTCACCAATCCATTATACCTCTCAATATGATTCTTAACAAGTCCTGCCAAATCATTCATCATATCAGGGTGATACCTCTTGTTTCTAACCCAATCATGTAACACCCTTCTAAAATCTAACCAATACCGGTAAAACTGAGGTGACCTAAGTATAACACTAATGCCTCTAGAAGAAGTAGCCCTCGTGTCATGAGTATTGAATCTACGCCAAGTAGCAAAAGTTCTATACCTTCCTTGACTGGCAAATTTTCCTACTAATAATTGTTCTATTTCTTGCTTAGATTGAGCTTCACCTAAATCAGTTAAAGCATATCTCAACAATGTGGAGTTAAAATATGGGACTGGCTTATGCACTATTACATTGTTTTCGACTTCAATTGAGCTAAAACGACGACGGATTAGGATCCGGCAACTGAGAGTTAAAGCAATCACAATCAGCACAAGAATGCTAAAGAGTGCACGTACTAACCTGTTCATCTGTGTCAAGGGAAACAACAATCAAATGGGTATTTCAGTCACCAAATACCATATCCGAGCGGAGCTTCAAATCCAAGAATCTCGAAAACCCATCAAGAAAACATGGAGTAAAGCAATATGGGCATGAATTTCTTTCATGGGTCTTATTGGAAAAACCATAAGGATCCAATTTTTATGACATAATCGTGATGAAGCGGCAAGCTTTATCACAAAATCATGCTTCCTTCCCGGTGGAAAATATTGGGTTCGCTACAGAAAGTGAGAGAGGGATTGGAAGTGAGAAAGAAGAGAGTTGGGTTGAGGTAATGAATGGGAATTTCATAACTAAGTAGTGAGAGAGAGAGAAGGAGAAGGAGAGGTAAGTAAGAGATTAGAAGGGTAAGTGGCTAGTGTACGTGTTTTGTAGCAATGCAAAGAGGTTTAGAAGTGGCAAGTAGTTCGGTGACATTGAGTCACCTGACTCTGATTTTGTAAAAAAAATATGGACTGTTAGATTAATTGAATTAATTTTATCCATTGATTGAAAATGAGATTTACATATACTTATACACACGGGATTATTTTAAACCTATATAAAAGTGAGAATTCTTCTCAGACTACAAACCCTAGCCGCGCCTCTCTACCTCCATTTCCCGATCTTTCGTCATTCGATGCACATCTAGATCCGCGATTTCAGCCGACGTCAGCATGGAAATTGACACAAAACCGGAGGTTGAAACAGTGTCGAAGTAGGAAGAGTTCATGGATGTAGTTAGAGAAGTAGTAGTAAAAGACGAAGAAGAGGAAGACTATGTGGTTGGAGAAATTGATGCTTTCTTCACTCATGAAAACACTCAGGTAACCATCACAGATATGTAGTAATATAGACTCATGTGTTTCCATACATTTCATTTAATTGAAGATAATTAGAACTTTTTTTTGGTTCAGTTATAGCTTACGCAATATGTTCTGAGACCGAGGTGGAGACCGTACGAGTTGAACAAAAGATGCAAAGGGGTGACTGCTTTTAGTTGGTTCTGTTTTTATTGCTTATTGGAAAGATGGGAGGAGAGGCTAAGTTTGTTTTCTAATTTTTTTAAATTTATTTGTGTATGTTAGAGTTAAACTTTACACTGCAGAACTAGAGATTGATTTATCTGTCAATGATAAACATGAATTGGGACAATGGTTTTGCAGGTCAATTGAATGTGACTAAGCAAGTTCTAATTGGTATTAATGGCTTGTTTGAGTTTTTTCTTGAAATTATATGACATGAGAATAATTTTTTTTATCTTCTCAGACTCTAGTTACGAAATGGAGAACTCCTGATGCAGATGGCGTTGTTGTTGGAGTCCTAGTGGGTGATAAGGTATGTAAATCTAATATTTCTACTTTTGTGGTATAACACACTGTAGTCAAGGTAAGAAGTATATATTGATAATCGAGTGTTTATGTATGAATTATGCCAATTTTTCATTTTTCTCGTAAAATTTTTGATCTACTAGTAAATGTATTGATGTTGGATCTTTCCATTATTTTTAATGGCAGATCAGTACCACCAAGAATGATATATTGAAGCTGTGTTGATAGCAATGGGAAGTATGGTTTGTCCTATTCCTTCACTTGTTTCCTGAGTGTAAGCATGATGTTACAAATGCGGGGTACTTATGTACTTCTTAGTTTCATTGGTCGACTGGGCAACTTTTATGGCAACGAAATTTATGAATCCTCCCAGTTTTTTTAAAAATTACT
>CAODLS010426490.1:0-19250 GCA_948243855.1 Flueggea neowawraea | reverse complement strand
TACTAAAAGGTCCACATACATCAGTATGTATTAGGCCTAATAGATCATTAGCCCTTTCACCTTTGTTTGTAAAAGGACTCTTGGTCATTTTGCCTAACAAACAAGATTCGCATGTATCAAATAATTCAAAATCAAATGAGTCAAGTAATCCATCTTTATAGAGTTTTAAGATGCATTTCTCACTTACATGGCCCAAACGATAATGCCAAAAGTAAGTTTGGTTTAAATCATTTGATTTTAACATTTTATTAATGTTATAGATGGGTTTGCTTTATTCTAAGTTTAAAACATAGAGACCAAATGATATGGTCACATCACCATAAAATTTGTCCCCATGATAAATGGAAAGATTATTATTCTTAATAATAAAATAAAAACCATCATTGTCTAAACAAGAAATAAAAATAATATTCTTACTCAAAGCAGGAACATAATAACAATTAGATAATTGTAAAATAAGTCCACTAGGCAAAGTTATATCATAAGTCATACAGCTAATGCAACAACTCTTGCTCCATTGCTTACTTGTATGTTCACTTTGTCTTTCATTAATGATCTACTATTTCTCAACCCTTCCAAGTTAATGCAAATATGATCTCCACATCTAATATCAAATACCCATGAGGAAGTAGTAGATATATTGATTTCTATAACAAAAATACATTAAATAGAAGTCTCACTTCCCTTTTTCTTTTAGCTCTTCCAAGTAGAGTTTGCAATTCCTCTTCCATTGTCCATCTTCATGGCAATGAAAACAAACTCTCTCTTTTGCCTTGGTTATCCTTGGCTTAGGCTTTGGACTTGGATTTACCCTTGCCCTTGCCAACACTCTTTGACTTAGCCTTGCCTTGGTGCTTGCCCTTTCCCTTTTGTACCACTAGCATGTCTTTAGTTTTAAGAATGTTCTTCTCGGTATTTTTCAACATACCAAGTAATTCGGTGATGGACTTATCCATGTTGTGCATATTTTAGTTCATGACAATCTGGTCATAACTACTAGGGAGTGACCCCTAAGATCGTATCTATGTCCAATTCTTTTGATAAAGGAGTATCAAGTCTCTCTAGTTAATCAAGATGACCTTTTATCTTGAGTATATGTGCACTTACCGAAGTGCCAAGACTCATCTTGCACTCATTCAATGCCTTCATTTTCAAGAACCTTTCTTGACGAGTTTGCTCTTGGAACATTTCCTTAAGATGCCTCATCATATCAAATGTCCCCACAGCTTTGAATTGCTTTTGCAAATCCACAATCATTGTAGCAAGCATAAGTCATGTGACTGAGTCACTTAGATGCTTCTCATAAGCATCATTTTGTACTCTTCGGGGCACTGGATGCAGGTACATGAGGGAATATTGTATCGAGGACATAACTCTTTCTTTCTTGCTTAAGAGTAATTCTTAAGTTTGGAGACCAATCAAGGAAGTTATTCCCATTCAATTTATCCTTCTTAAGGATCGATCGCAAAGTAAAGGTTCGTGTGTTGTTGTTTTTTGCCATTATATCTACATACAAATATGCATAATTAATAAGAGGTCTTTTTGAATATTCCCACTAAAATTAACATCCCTAAAGTTAATTTAAAACATAGTGGGTACAAGATCCATATTTCACTCAAAGTTAAGTCAGCTGAGCTAGTCCTTAACCTTAGCTATTTAGATAGAAACTCTTTTCAATTATATCATATATAACTCTTATATTTCTAGGGACTTTGATATCTCATGTCACAGCATTAAATCTCTTTTGTGCCCTAGGAAACCATTTTGATAGCCACATTAAGTCAAACTATAACCAAAATATGGATACCACGATTATCCACCCTCGCCTCACCAAGGTAATCGAGTGCACCATGCGAAAGCAAAACCTACAACTTCGACGAACAAGGCCTTGATGAGCATTGATTATGGAAGGCATTTTTAACGACTTACTATTTGTAGGGATCGAGTTGTTTGTTTTTGTTGGATAACATACATTCATGACATACATTCATCACATGTATATATAGTATAAATGCAAACATGTCATGACAAAACCCAAATCTAAGTTGAACTCACAAGCCAATGTGAAATTAGGGTAAACCTAGGGTGGTCTTCAATCTCTATGGACACGAACGACCTCCAACTTCTTTACATACAATGTATAAATAAATCTAAACTAAAAAGAAGAATAAGCACACTCGCCAAAAATGACACACATGCTGTATTTGAAATAGGCACCTTTTGCCAAAATTACAACTCATAATAAATAAAACCAATCACATAGATTCTATTTGGGCTATGTCATGCACCATGAATATTGAATCAACATTCAAACATAATCACATTAAAGACATCATGCAATTAGTCAAATAATTACATTGATTATTCGTTGGATGTGCAAAGCGGTTTCGTAAGCCGGTTGCGATGGGGTTTTAAATTTGCATTGCTCATGAAACGAGTTGCTAATTTATAAAATCCTAACTTGTATTAATCTCATTAATACTTGGATCTTATAATCAAATTATAATTAAATCCATTAGCTGTAATCTCATTACAAAATCGCATATACAAAACCCTAAACGACTTTCTAAGTGAATCTCTATAACACCCTAAGCATATTCAACAATCATCATATTCGGCCTTCAAATAAAATTCTCAATTTTATTTTGCTAAATTAAATTCTGACATGCATAATTAATTCAGTAATATTATCAAATAATAATTAAGGCCAAATTGTTCAAACAATCACAATTATATCACATATAAAAGAATCGATCATGTTGATTGTGCAAGTGGCTCTGATACCACTGTTGGAATTCGTAACTAAATATGACATTCATACAAGGATAAACGCAGCGAAAATAACAAAAATTTTATCCTAGAATTCCACCAAGGATCCAAGCACATCAATCATAAACGATTAGGGTTAGGGTTTTACCTCGAAAACCAAAGCTCGATTGTATGAACGAATGATTTATTGGTGTAGCTTTTAGTATTGACTCGAAACCTTTTCAACCATATTGCCTTTGCGCGAACATGACCAATGGTATCCATACAACGAACTTGCTAAGATTAGTGTAGTGTACTAGCACCTTTTAGAATCTCTATTCTAATGCTCAAATAATTTTCTCTCTTTGTTTGTGACTCTCACAAATTCGGCCAAGCCATCGCCATGAGAAACAAGACTAGGGTGTGCTCCTATTTATAGGTATATGAGAAAACCTAAATAGGTGCACTAGGGTTGGCCAAAACCCTTCCTTATTCAAGAAGAATTCGGCCACACAAATATAAGAAGTATGTGTGCGGAAATTCCTTCTCAAATTAGGAGCCAAACCTATTTCCTTCCCATTCAAGAATTCAGCCTCTTCCTATTCTAAATAGGAGTGTGTCAAATTCTTGTTTAGTCACACTAAGGTTTGTCTTTCTTGTCCCACAAGAATAAACACTTCCTAATTAATTTTGTCACATACTAATTAGGATTTTATTTTCCTTGTCAAACAATAATAAAACTCCTAATTAGTCATGGACTCCCAATTAGTTAGTGCATATGCCGAAATACTCCTTGTCACAGAAGGAAAGTGATTCCTAAAAAATAGGAGGATGGATGCCGAATTCTCACTCATTGTTTAGGTTTATTGTGCCAAAATTCTTCCTCCTTATTTAGGTTTATTGTGCAAAATTCTCATGGGTTTCATTAATATTATTGAGCTTCTAATTATATGATACTTTATCATAAAATAAATCACTCACATGGGCCAAATTATGTCACACATAATTAAATAATTAGAACCATGATAATTGATGATTCATATTAAAAACTCATTACATTAATGAACCATGTATTAAATCTTATTTAACACATAAATCATAAAATTCTGAATTATTATTGATTAATCAAACAATCATCTTAATAATTTAATTACCACAAAGAGAGAACTTTTGTAACCAATATAATTCATTTTTATGTGTGACCCAATAGGTCCACTCGAGATTGGCAATGGCATCGTCCCAAAACACATGGGCCCAAAGTTCATAAACGGTATCTAGTAATACATTATGATAACCCAAAATCGAGTGGTATAGGTAATTCAAGTTAACCTTTCACAGTTTGATATTCAGTCATTTTGTCTCACGATATCTATATTAAGCATAAGGCATAGTCACATGCCAACCTTATATTACTTAATGTGTTTCTTGATCCCAAGTAGATTGATATACAAATGACATTGATAAACCTTCAATTCATTCGAGTATGCATACATTCTATCAATCCTACTCATCAAGTGGCCTAAAGATATCACTCTTCATAAGAGGAACAAATCCATCACTTTCACCATCACTCATCTACAAGATTCATGGCATATCCAATCATAGCCTTTATTGTTGCCCTATTACAAATAACGTTTGATTAAGTCAAAACATGTGATTCCTCATGTAGGAGTCGAATTGAGTTTCAGTCAGAGGACTCAAAACATCACAACTGCATGAAACCTACTTGTGACATTGATCCATGAAATGCTTTCATAGCGGGTCAATCCAATACATGTTCCCTAACATGTATCTATGTTCTAAGTGATTTCTCATATCCATAATCAGTAAAACATGATTATCCTCTTAGCAACATACTAACCTTGGCTTGTCATCATTCCCATGATAACAATCGATTAGGAACGTTTAGAATATTATCCTTTTTACCTTATGGTTTTACTATCAAGTCATACTTGATGACATAAAGAAGAATAACTATTCATGAATGATTTGTTGTCATAAACAATATAATATTTCATAGATATGAAATAAAATGTCTCTTTATTAAATAATAAATGTAATGACAATGTGTATCAATGATTGGACTAAGGCATAAAACTAACATCAATTTCATACAACCAAACTCTAGCATAGAGCTTTCAGTTTTTACAAATGTTTTGTGTACACTTTGAGAGTGAGAAAATTTTTTTGTGAGCATAGAGAAAACAACATTGTAATGGCTTTAGAGGTTTGAGCCGTAATCAACTTTGGGTAGGCTTTAGATGGGTGAGCCGTAATCAACCTTGTAGGCTTTAGAGGGGTGAGCCGTAATCAACCTTGTTGGTCTTAGATGGGTGAGCAGTAATCAACCTTGTTGGCCTTAGAGGGGTGAACCACAATCAACCTTGTTGGCTTTAGAGGTGTGAACCGCAATCAACCTTGTTGCCTTTAGATGTGAGAGCCGCAATCAACCTTGTTGTAAGGCTTTGTTGGATTGATCCGGAATCAATCTTCGATAGTGGAAATCCTAAGTGAGATTTAGGTAGTGGACGTAAGTATGGTTGGCTGAACCATTATAAATTGCGGTGTTGTTTTCTCTCTTCACTCCAACTTGCTTCTGCTCTCCAAACCCAACCAAGGCATTCTCGAAAAAATTCTCCTATACTAAAATGCATTTCATTTAATCATTCTATATATACTTTGATAAGATGTTTGATGATAATCTCCAAGAAGAAAAAGGATGACAAAATAATATAAAAAAATATATACGAAATCCAAGAGATCAATTAGTAACACAACACCTAAAAATTTATGTTTAGGTTGATATACATAACCATAAACTAAAATTCAAATAAAAGAGAGAACAACAAAAAATTTCACAAGAGCAAGCCCCTTTCTGAAAAAAAAAATCAATTAAGAAACTCACCCCAGTTCTCTGTTGATTCAGTCCTCCACTTATGGCAATCAACAAGTATCGGTTTAGATGTGTTTTCACATTAGCCGCTGTAATATGAAGAACCAAAAATGTCATATTCTAAGTCAATCATCGCCAAGAAAAGCTAAAACAGAGCATTCAGAACTTCACAGAAAAAAAATAATAATTATATGAAAAATTACTATTCAGTGATCAATAGAGTAATTCTAAAAAAATCTAAAACCCCTCATCCCAACATCAAACCCCATAAACAAAAAAAACTCAACGAGTTAATAGAATCTTAAAAAAGGCATTCGTTGCAGAAAATCAAGTAATCAAAGATTGTGATCGAGATTGTAATTAATCAAATAATCCAAAATCCAGAACATAAAAAGAACTAAAAGATTCTAACAATAAAAAAAAAACTAAATATCATATTTGGATTCAATTTCTTACATCGAAAAGTAAAGCTGACATTACTGCAGCCATAATAGAACTTGGATAAGCTCGTCCCTCATAACTCAACTCACTGACTCAGTTCAAATTAGCAAAATCAAAACCAAATTTCAAAACCCTAACTTAGTTTAGTTAATATCAAAAGAAAAAGAAAGACAAAGAAGAGTTGAAGGAGTGAAATTACCAACGACGGCGAGAGAACGACGTGAACGGCGGCGGCGAGGAGTCACAATGGTGGCCGAGATGATCTTCAATTCGCATTTTGCTCCAAGAACCAGAAGAGAGAGAGTGCATGAAACAGTGAGTGAGGAACCGAAGAAAGAGAGATTGAGTGAAGCACTGATTTGATGCTATGTCGTTTCCTATCTCTGATTTAAAAAAATTCTTCACCGAACGACAGGTCGTTCAATAGAGAACGATCTGTCGATTGTTGAAGAATTTTTTTTTAAAAAAGACTCTGCTCCTCCAAAACACTGTCGTCTTACTCGTCTTCTTCACTTTTTCTCCTTTTTCAGTTCTTCTCGGTCCTCTCCTCGTCTCCTCTTAAGCTCTTCTCTTTGTTCAAGCCTTCAAGGCTTTAATGATGCCCACCTCTCACCTGTAACTTACGTGGGGGCACCTTACTTGAATGGGACGGAGGAACCCCCTAATAAGGGGGTTCCAGTAGGCGGCCGGTGGGGGCCTGACACCCACTGTACCCGGTGTCCCTCCGTCCTTGGCTAATTACAATGATTATTTTAAATGGACCCATT
Organism: Flueggea neowawraea; assembly: GCA_948243855.1. Lineage (NCBI taxonomy): Eukaryota > Viridiplantae > Streptophyta > Magnoliopsida > Malpighiales > Phyllanthaceae > Flueggea > Flueggea neowawraea. The sequence goes on along the minus strand of CAODLS010426490.1, from coordinate 12,401 downwards.
AATAATGTATATTTTAATCTCGTACATACAAAACAATCTTTACATGGAAAATTTAACTAAATTTCCTAATAAATCAAACAAACAACACAAATATATCATTTAAGGTTTAATACAATAAATTGACATATTCTGGATGAAAATATAATGTGATAGGCTATAAAATTAATGTAAATCCAAGAATATAAGCATAAAGGATATAAATATTGGCTTAAGTTCGAAAAAAATAAGATAAAAAAATAGGTGAACTGTGATTGGACACATTCTGAAGAATCTTCCCTTATTGTGGGAATACTTCACCTAATAAATAAAGGGATTATATAAATGACAAGAGTTTTGAAAGCTATATAATGTAATTTTGACATACAATTTTTTTTCCATTTGCTATATGTCAGATGGCCATATATCACGTGTAGATGGGATCATCCTCCTGGCTAACCAGGGTGTAGAGAGTGTTGCTCCTACACTATAGTCATCGTGAGTCCCAGGCTAAAGAGTCATTATCTTTGAAAGTGAGAGAGATGTGTGGCAGTAGTCGAAGGTGTGCCAGAGTGTCCTAAATAGCTTGCATGGCGTACCAAAAAGGATTAGGTCAGTTATGACCTAAGAGTCTCTTTCGGTTTCCTACATCAATATGAAAGAAATAGAAGAAAAAATTTAAAAATTGAAATTTTATTGTTAATAAAAATAGAGCAATTGAAGTTGTATTTTTTTAAATAAGGACTCTAAATCAAGGGTAGCCTCCTACATGAGGGAAAGAGAGGGACATGCCAACCATCAGCAGTACTAGCCCTACCTAGCTGCTCTCCTCCCTAATTAATCATTTGTTTGACATTTTTTTAATGATTTTATTATATGTCTTAATTACTTCTGTCTCCTGCCTCATATTCATATTATTATTATTATTTTAGTAAGAATCAAAGAATATATTCCACTATGAACAAAGAATGCACAGAGTTTAGAGCCACAATTGTCAATTCACTTCTAACCCCCTACCGAACTCTGAATCACGTCTGGACAGAGATATAGAGAATTAAAAAACCAATCAAATACAAACTGTACATCGATTAGTATCAAAACAACAACACTCTATATAGTAAAGCAAAGCTAACTGCCTAACTTCAATGTGACACTTCCTTCCACATTACTAAGCAGTTGAACAACATTCCAGATTTTACATTGAAAGATCAAATCATTTTGAGCCTTCCATATCCAATGAATTGATCCAGCGAAAAGTATAGGCCTACATTGCTGGACTTTAGATTTCCCTATGGTTTTCCTAGAAAACCAGTTGATTTCTCGATGCCAAGGGAGTATACATGTGTGAATATTATGCTTGGCAATAACCATATTCCATAAAAAAGATGAGTAAAGACATGCAAAAAATAAATGGTCAGTAGTTTCTTCAGCATTATTGTAGAGTACACAGACATTATCTTGAACAATTCCCTAGCTGAACATTCAGGTTTTAACAACCAATTTATTGTGCAAAGCAAACGAGAGGATAAAACTAAATTTCGGAATGAACCCAGTCTCTCACACTAGTTTATACCATGAAACAATAGCTGCTTTTGGACGGAAAGCATTCCAATCACTATTGACAGTATAGCTGCGAGAAACAGAATGCTTCCATCTAACTCTATCAGACATTAGTGCACATGGAGAAATTTGAGAAATCTCCCTCCAAGCTACCTCAGTCTCATCATCTAGAGGATCAGGCAATATCCATTCATTATGCTTCCAAACATCAGCCACAATTGCACATTTAGAAATATCAAAATCTGGAATTTGAACTAGAAGAAAAGCCTCTGATAAAGGCATCTGATAAAGACATACCTCGGAACTAGGGATCATACCAGAATGAGAAGTGTTGACCATTCCCCCGATCATATTGAAACCTGTTGCAAAATTCCTTCCTGAGTTTCAGGAGATTACCTCATGCCTAGCTGTAATCCAAAGGCTTGGTAATACCCTAAAAGCTCATTTTCTTTAGCTTTTGTCTAATAATCCATACTGCCCAAAGGGAATTTTTAGTTACGAGCAACCCCGAGTAGTTTACCAGGAAAATTGAGTTGTCGTGACGGTACCTTTCTTAGTGGAAGATCAGAGAATACTTCTCTTCATCACCCTATTGACTGTTCCTGAAGTCATTCTTTTGGGAGATCCTTAATTTTGGAAAGAAGGAAAGGCATCAATCCATACCAGTAGCACATCCACTTCGTGTTAGCTCTCTCAGAACCCTTGGTTGCGAAAGCCTCCATCCCACCCTTAGACTAGTTACGTTGTTTGACTGAACTCGTTGGCTCCGCACTCTATTCGACAAAATCTTTCTAGGCTTAAGCATTCAAACAAAGCAAATGTTCCGAAGGAAGTGAAGTAGTAACTGCGGGTTTTGCTCTATCGTAGGGGTAGATAGGCTTATTGGTTCTTTGGATCCCTTTGTCCTTGTTTGGCTTTGGGGTATGCCCCTCTTCCAATGAGTTGAATCTGACCGCACTTCCTTCAGGTCGAGCGGGTGAACTTCTGGGATGTCGGGGAAGTTCTTTTCACCCAAACAGACTAAACTCAAGACTTCATATAGGTCAATGGAAGGTTCAACAGGTTAGAAAGAATCTGTTCCATAGCCTGATGGAACCAACTCGATGAATCGAATCAGGCTTACTAGTATAGATAGAAGAAGAACTCAAACTATTGTCCTTCTTATTTTTTTGCGAATAAAAATACATGTTGAATAAACTTTGTATCATGATATTTTTGATGTTCATTCGTTCCTTTGTGTGCGGAGCGACATACCGGAAAAACATGCCTTTTCCTCATCTGAACTGCCTAGGCATACTTTTTTGGATCCAAACTTCTTTGGAAAAAAATCTTCGGGGTAGTAAGTTTGCAAAAAAGCAAACTGAATCATAATTTATTTATGCATTTGCTCTTTTTGATCTCAAACAAAAGCCCCTCGAACCCTCTTCTTCTGGATTGAATATCACTTATGGCTTGTTTGCTTTGTGGTAGGTGCAAGCAATAACAATAAAAAGAATATCATTCCAATCAATTAGGAAAGGAATAGTTCTTCTATTAGCTAGGTACGACTCTTTCGAGCAATCTGCTTATCGCTTCAAAAAAAAAAGAAAATCATGCTACAAATGGAGCTATTTTTCTTAGGGTGGACTACATGAGTCTTATAAAAAAGAGCTGATACCATACCAGCGACATAGCACGACGAGGAAAAAAATCATAAGCTTCCATTCGAGAGAGCATGTACGCGATGATCAAACACAACTTTGATTCGTTATGGAATTGCTTTTCCTGCAGCTTCTTGTCCTGTTAGAAAAGATAGACCGAGCTAGAAAGCTTCTTTATTTTTCTTGACCAAAGGAACGAAACGAGTTCTAGATATCCCAGTTGTGTTGGGTTTTTGAATGAGTCAAAGGATTTCCTATAAATTTAGCTTGATTTTCGAATTCCCACATTCTCTTACCTACTACAACCTTATTCCAGGAAATGAGATCCTTGATGCCTAAACCTCCTTCCTTCTTTGGTTTGCAAACAAGATCCCAAGCAACAAGGCTTTTTGAGCCATGATCTTTACCAAGCCAGAGAAAGGACATGTGCCTCTTATCAATCTCAGCCACCACAGTTTTAGGAAGTATAAAAATAGAGCACCAGTAAATCTGTATGCTCCTCAACACAGAGATAATTAACTGAAGCTTGCCAGCATAAGAAAGGCATTTAGCTATCCATGAATTAATTCTAGCAAAAATCTTATCCAATATAGCAGAACAATGTTCACATTTAAGCTTTGTTGAGATTAGGAACACGCCTAAGTATTTAACTGGCAATCTCACCTCTTGGAACCTCAGAAGATTAAGAATACTTTGTTTAACTTCATCCTTGGTTCTAAAAAAAAAAGATAGAACTTTTCCCCTCATTGATACACATACTGGACACATAAGAGAAATGCAATAGAATAGCATTTATAGATTGGATAGATTCTAGGTTACTGCAACTAAAAATCATCAAATCATTCGCAAAAGATAATGCACCAATTTCAAAGACTTACAACCATAATGATATTGAAAGGAAGTAGGAATTTTAGTATCAAAAGCCCTAGACAAGTATTCCATGCACCGGACAAATAGTAAAGGTGACATGGGGTCACCCTGCCTCAGGCCCCTACAACCATAGAAGTACCCCTCCAATGAATTATTGAACATAACAGAGAAGGAACAAGTTCGTAGACATACCATAATCCAATGAATTTTAATTCTTATTTTTAGACATATTAGTTGGAAGTCAAGTAGAGTGGCATGGCTTCCTATAGGAAATGAAAATTGGGTGCTAATAATATTATATTGTATTATAGTTCTTGTCAGTTGCCATTAGTTTATTAATTATTTATTTATAAGTTTAATTGTAATTAATTAATAAATTGTCCGGATGGCAAAATTCGAATTACCCAACTACATGTTTTTGACTTTTGAGCATGGTAAAAAAAGGAAAAGCAACTACATGGTTTAAGGACGTGTTTATGAATCTTAAGAATCGTTTTACACAATAAGTATTGGTCAAATAAAAAATAAGTATCGGCCAAATGCATATACTTTCAAAGTCTGATAAAGGACTAATTAATTAATAACTACATTTGCATTGGAAGTTCCTTTTTTCTTTTTTCTCCTTTGTTTTGTGGCTTCTGTCGACATTTTGATTAGATTTATCTTCTAATACTTCCAAATAGTTAATAGATTTTGATATCTTTATGACTCAGTAAATTTGTTGTAACTTGTAAGGTCACAAAATTTTATAAATGTTTTTATTTGACTAGGGACCTTTGTAGATTGTTTTTTAGACGCATTATCTGTATGCTATTCGAAGTTATTGTTTTTCCACTAATAAAATTTTACTTTTCAAAGATAACTTGGACTTAGGATAGACAGAACAACACTGTATAAGTAAGGAAAACAATAAATAATCGTCAACATGTATCGTGTATGTCAAAGTATGGACTGTGAGAGATCTTTAATTAGGCGTTTGTTGGCTCTCAGCTGCCTGTGGCCTTACGTTATAGTTATAAAATATTTTCCAATTCAACGCAGCATGCGATATTTAATTAATTTTGTTTCAGCATGAATTGACTTGCATTCAATAGAATTCATAATTTATAATAAATTATCGATCCCTGACCAACTTGCTCAACCGAAGAATATTCCACCCCCCTTATTGTAATATTACTTATTTGTTTTTGGTAAAATTAGAGTCAAATTCGCTTCCTTTTACGTCTAGTTATTGTTAGTTGTTGTGAACTATACTCAACTCCTAGTGGTTGATGGGTTAATTATTCTGATATGAACATGAGAATCTGACGGTGATGTAGTGAGAAATATCTTAGTTATTATCATTTGCAAATTCTTTTTCCCTGACAAAAAAATTATTATTACTTTGGTTTGAGTAAAAATTGTTGAATAGAAAATAATATATGCATATAAGACGTGGGCCAATTTACGAGCTTTGCAATGTTGTTCATATGCAAATATGTAGCTACTAGTTGCGTAAGTATGGTTTCAAATATATGGGACGCAAGCATGTTTTGAAAAATGGACATCTTAGTAGAAACTAAATCTATTTTTAGTTAAGAAAATAATTTTTTATCTCTGTTTTCTAAAATAATATAAAAAATAATGAAAAATTTTAAAGTTACATCGATAAATTTTTTATTTTTCTATTTTTATTTTCTAATTTTCTAAAAAAATAGAAAATTTTCATAACTAAACAGGCTCTAAAGAATTAGATTTCTTGGAAATTGATGTTTCCATGATACATCAAATCGAAAAAAATTTCTACGCGTTAATTTATAGAAAAACAGTAAAATATAGTTCTATTTCTTGACAAACTTGCCGAAAATGATTGTTGTGTTACTATTAATATATTTAATAATATCAAATTTCTCCTAAATGTATGTTAAATTTTGACTAAAGAATACATACGAGAAAATATCTATAGCATTTGTTTTGTGGTTAATTCGCTGTTTAAACTGAGACATCATTATATTTGGATTGGATGTATCTTCGTTTCGTGGCAACCACATTCTTTGAACACTAAAATAACACAGCAACCATGTTTGAATATCTTTTATATTATCTGAAAAATATGTCTGATTATTTGAATAATGTCATTCTTTTTACGTGTTTAATTCAATTTATTGAATCAGAAGCACATTCGAATAAATTAAAAGTTCAATAATTGGCTCCATTGAAGCTGCAAAATTCATATTATTATATACACAACTTGAACCCCCACCTTTCCTAGAAACCACTCACCACCAGTCGCTACATTACATAATAATTAACAAAATTGTGATAAACATATATATATACACAAATTTATGGTCTCTTCAAATTTTTGAGAGAATTGGAAACCTCCATTAATCACAATCCTTCATTAAAAATAAGCAACAAAATGATAAAAAAAAACCATTGACAGGATTATTAACAAATAAACGCATTGGAAATTTCTTTAAAAAGTTTAACAAGCCGTGGTCTCACAGTCGGGAGGCGAGGTCCAAACGGATGCGGAGAGTATCCGCCGCGACTTCCACCCTAAAACCAAGCGGTTACCGTCCATTTCCTCCACCCGATACCCATCATTAAACAGTCCCAACAACAACTTGGCTTGACAATGATTTGCAAAACTTATATTCACTGATTTAAATCCAACCGTTCCTAACCACTTTCCCCAGGATCCATTCTCCACTTCCCCTTGGGGCCGGTATATCCGACCCACTGACCCGATTATCCTGGGCCCCAAGAATACCCGCTCCACCAAGGCCCGTGCCCGACTCTGCATGGGAAAACCCACTTCTAGAGAGTCGTAAATGGCTGAGTAGTGATGCAAGGTGTCCATAAATTTTTCGATAAATCCTCCGTTTCCTATGGGCCCCACTTCTTCCTCAACTAAAGTAATTAGTCTCGGGTTAAGTGTTTTGGCTCCGGATAGAAACGAAGCAACCGACCCGGATGCCCGGAAACTGAAATGGGGCAACTGGAGCATGCAATTCATGATCAACGCCTCTCCTCCAACTAATTTCAACGCCGAGGGTCTAAACGACTCATCGGAGTCCAAACGACACTTATGGAACGAAAACGGTTGCCCAATTGAAGCCGCGAAAGCCGTTAGTCTCCGACCGGTCTCTTGAGCTGTCGATATCGTTCGCCTCCCGGAGGCGCGTCCCCTCGTGACGGCGGTGATTCGGAGGTGCGGTGTTGGTGGTCCGTCCTTTCGCGAAACTAAGGCTTGCATCAGCGAGGCCCACTGGATTCCCTCCATGATGTCGTAATCGACGATGTGGATCCGTCGGTCGTGAGTCACGGCTTCAAGGATGGCTTGGTTGGCCGTGAATTGGCCGAATTTTACGTACGGTGACATTTCCTGGAGGAGCTGGAAGGCGGCGAGAATGTCCGACTGGTCGTCAACACGGTGGTGGGGCCCATTATTGGTTCCGGAACCTTCTAGAAGGGACAGCAATGCGTCTGTAAAATACGCAGCGAGTCTCTCCATGTTAGTTCCGTCGGTTGGAGAAACCAACTCTTTGAGCCGAATCAAAATCACCCGAGCCAGCTCTCGGCTCTTGTTGACTCCAGTCAACGCTTCCGCCGCCGCCATCAGGAGATGAACAAGCCTCAGACCCTTACTGTCGTCGGCTTCCTTGCTGACGATGCAACCGTCTTCTTCGATGTCTATAACCTGGTTGTCGTCGTCGCGGTGGTCATCGTTGTTGTTGGTGGTGGTGGTTGTTTCCGTGGTGGATATGGAGATCTCTTGATCGCTATGGACAAAAGGAGGGCTACAATAAGCATCATCAGCTTCCATCATGGATTCAACGAGGTCGTGGTCGTGGAACTCATATTGGTGGGCGGAGAGAGTTTCCCAGTCGACGAGGGGAGCCCAGTCGTTCCAGGCGCAGTCATTTTCGGTTGAGGCGGTGGGGGTGCTGGCGGTGGTACAAGAGAAGAAGTCCATGTGGAGAGAGTCGATGGCCATAGCCATGGTTAAGCCTAGCCACAAACTTGGAGTACTGGTAGCTAGCTAGTAATTGATATGTATGTACATGTATATACAGAGTTCTTATAAAAGAAAATAGAGAGGAAGAGAGAGAGAGCAGACTAATTAAGTTGAGAGTGAAGAAGTAGTAGATGTATAGCTTTTGAAGTTGGTGTGGGTTTTTATATAGGTGGCATCACAAAGATGTCTTAATCAGATTTGATCAATAATGACGTTAGGAGTTCCCACAAAGATGCCTCCTATTATGCAATATTTAATTTATTTCCATATTTTTTTTGTCTATAAAAGAGAGTCAAAATTATCGGTAATTGCGTACTTTTGCTAAGTATGATCATGCTAATAAATACAGTCCATCATAAAATATTGCTTTATTCGGTGGTGACCGAGAGAAACTCACAACGGCATCCGCTAAGAGTTAACGTTAGCCTATTGGCGCGGAAATATCTGAGGCCAACCAAGAAGATAGGTGTATCTCGAACCCAAATAAGAGGTATTGAGACATTGCTTCTTTCTATCATATCACCTCTTAGGAGGTAATTTATTTCCATATTAATCTTTCAAGCCAAGGTGATACATATTTTTTGTGTTCTCATAATTCAAAGTTGGGGGTTGTGTTGAGATCAAATAGAATTTAAGGCGCGGACTGGGAGGCCGAGGGGTGACCGAGCGAACGGGGTACGCTGACCTCAATTCGCAGGTGCGAGTTAGAGACTTGGGAGCGGTGTAAATTTCAGGTTGCTCGGTTGTCCCTTGGGCCTGCGTTTGCATGGAACTGGGTTGTTCAGGCTCAGCATGCTTGTCCTCAGTGAGGTGCTACGGTGACCACATTCACGTGTCAAGTCCGCTGCCGGGTGTCAGCTATGGCTCACAAGAACATTCCGTGGCGGGAAGGGTATCTTCCTGTTTAAGTCTGTATAGTAACTTTCAATAGGAGTACATCACCTACCGGTCGTCCTCATATCTCATTTTTCTGGCAAAAAAAAAAAGAATTTAAGGCAAATAATATCGGAGGCTAAATGAGGTATTTAATGTTCGTTTATTAGTATATTATAAGGAAAAAGTGTAGAAAAGCGTTGGAGGCTGTAAGAACTGAATATTCAAGATTTTACGCTGCCGCTAGCCGTAAATCAAGAAGTGGCTAGACAAGCAACTACTTGATACACTTGGAACTTCACATGAAATTCATCTCTTCAGTGGATTTTGTTTGTTTGGTTCCTAAATTAAAAAAGAAAAAATAGGAACTGTGACACGTTGATCAGGTTTTCAAAAACTTTCAAAGCCAAATCAGAGTTTTGGCTCAAGAGAAATTTTTTCAGGTTATGTTCATGCGTCTGTAACATTCTTGACTTGGTTTCTATTTTATTCTAAACTCAATCAGATTCAATCCAAAAAAATATAAAAACAAATCTATTTGACGCAGCTTTATTCCTCTCAACTACTTATGCTTGAAAAGATCTTTCAATTTAATGGTTCAACTTTTATTTTCTTGTACACAGAAGAGACTTGCTCAATCTATTAGTTCATGTCATTATTGGTTCAAATTTAACCAAAAGAAAAAGTTGTCCACCCAGAATAATATATTTACTACTGAATCAACATGTTAATTAGTTCTGATGTATTGGTTTAATGTTTCTTATAACCTAAAAGTACCATATAAAATAGCCATCTTGTCTCTAATTTTCTACTTACTCCATAAGATACACCTATTGAATTAATCAACGAACTTCCAAGTTATGATTAAATAATTACAAATATACGATCGTTTAAACAGAGATAAGTGAAAAAGTGCATGTAAGCATATCAGATATGGCCTAGAACAGGAGTATATCCGCACCAAGGTTACTTTCATTGCCCCAGAATGTTGGCTATATTTATGCACGATGATCCACATCAAGGGCTCCACTGCCCATAAATCTTCCAACTCAAATTTCCCGTAAATCATCGTAAGCTTCATTTCTTGTTTAGAAGTTGTTGGGAGGATTTCCGTTTAAATGCGCCTAACAGAAGTCCATCGCCTACACTTTTGGTTCTCTAATTATCAACAATTTGTTAGTTCAATAAGCTAATAATATGATTCAAATATTAGAGAAAACACTAATTGAATACATTAAGAGAATGCAGAACGTTAATTCTCTAGTACCTCGAAAAATCAACAACATAGTCTTAGAATAATACTATTTAGCAAAACTATAGGACAAAATCTCTATTGTACTTTTTCTAATTTTAGGAACTGTTTATTGATTGTGTGGTGCATATATATTATAACCATACACAATTAAAAGAAGGCCGGAGCAGGTTGGAGTTGATGCAAACTACAAGAGTTAAAAATACGTAGGGATGATTTTCGGTCGGATACTTTAGGTGTTAGGCTTATTTGTTGGTGGTTAGGACTCTTACGTAGATGTACGTCCAAAAGTGTAACATGTTTGATGGTGTTCATATACATACGGATACCAGGAAAAACACAAGATTGATTTTGCAAACCATCCATAAATAAACTTACTGCATGTCCTTCATCGATGTCGTAGGCTCATCGTTTTACAGTTGAGTACTTTCAAATTTCTCCTGTTTTTGCTTGGGAACTGATTCAGTAGTACTTTAAATTTTGGCTAACTAATTTTGATCTATAAAAATGTAATGTCTATTTGAACAATAGACACTGCCCTAACCATCAATTGAACACTTTATACTTTCTTGATAATTACTGAATCCATCATCAATGGTTACAAAGGATCAATGGGTACGCGATCGACAATATAAGTAAAGTAGTCTTGCGCAGTCAAAGTCAGATATCATGTGCATAAGCAATCTTTTGAGAGAGATGGTGGAATTCCAGTGGAGAAAAGCATTAAAATTACTGATTAACTTGGCTGCAACTTGGGAATTAACTCAATGACCCTTAAGTTGAATTTAATTTAAACGATAAAATGTATTAAAACATGAACAATACAGTAAGTTGATTAGAGTAAAACCGGTGTGTTGAGAAATATTCTCGGATAAGAATATTCTCCTATAAATCAAGATACTACTGTAGTTTTCTAATATATCTCTATGTACATACCATTCAATATTTATATATTGTAAAAAAATAAAGAGGAATGCACGGTTTACAACACATCCTTTTTCTTCTCCTCTTTTGCGTTCTACTTCACCACGCAGACGCCGCTGCTTTCCTTCTCTTGACCTTCCTCTTTCTTCTTCTCTTCTGCGTTTTGCTTCACCTCACAGACGACGCCACTTTGCTTCTCTTCACCTTTCGACCTGAGTTGCTCCATTTTAACAGCGGATGTTCCCTTACCGACCACAACACTTTGTTTCTCCACCTTCCCGCCCAAATTGCCTTGATTTCCAATTAGTCCTCTAACTTCTTTTGCGTTTTACAACGGAATCTCCTACACGGAAGAACCCGCTATGCTTCTATTCACCTTCCAAACTGATTTTTGCATATTGCCGATTACGAGTTCATCGACAACGATTCCGATGATTCTAATGGTCTTATCTGCCACTGCCACTGCCACCAGGTAAGTCCTCTTCCCTAACATTTCTTTCAACTTCCTCTCAATTGATTTTGGAGCTTTTGTCATGGCTGATGTGTCAATTAGTGGGTTTTCTTAAAAACATTTCACAACTGCGTTCTCACCACCGTTTTGTATTCTTCTTACTGTTGTGAATTCTTCTATTTGATTTTTGTGCTTCTGTCGTAGCGGTTGCGTCAATTTGTAGCAACGATTTGTGTCAACTAGTGGCAACGATTTTATCTTTTTTCTTCAATTGATCTATATTCTTTAATTCTTTTTTGAAAAACTTCCACAACTGTTTTGTTGTTTAATTTTGTAATGGTGATTTTGCCGCTAATTGAAGGAGGAAAACTTTGTTCGGGCCGGTGTTATTATCCATGGCTACATGCATTCAACTGCAGTAACCATCAATTTCGGGTAATGTTAAGGTTGGAATTGCAGGTATGGCCGCTTTTCTCTGGTGACCAATTATGTTTTTCTATCTCATTTTTAAACAATCGGAATTTTTACCTCAAATTTTTTTTAAGAAAATAGAGGTTTATCTTATTTTTCATTTCAAATCGCCTGTTATCTTGGGAACTTAATCTACATTTTAGTTATTTCCCAATATTAATCGTTTCGATTGCTGTTATAAAATGACTTATTTAGATTTTTTATTTAACGAAGCAAAAATTATATGTGTAACCAACTTTTGAATTTAGACTTGAGATATTAATTCACTTATCAATATATCTTCAGAGCTGTCATTCCAAATCTTGATACTTTTTCAAACAAACAAAAAAAAACCCTTTATTCATCTTCATCTTTGCATCTATAAATAAATTGTCCTTTTTT